>JAVQJV010098083.1:0-35631 GCA_036024995.1 Gadopsis bispinosus
AGGTTTAAGTACATCATATCCAACAGTCTAGTTTGTGGAATAAACTGTGTCGAACCACACAGGCCAGCCTCCTAATATAATAATATATCCCCCCCACTGACAGGTGCCATTATAACAAGGTAATCAATGTTCTTCACTTCACCTGTCAAGTGGTCATAACGTTAAGGCTGATTTGTGTATACAGCACGTTAATGTGTGCAGCATTTCAATTTGAATTTGAAGAAGAAGAGAGCAAATGCAAGGAACTCTCAGCATTAAGAGTCAGCATCAGAGGGTGACAAGTAACACTCACAGTTCAATGGCTTTGTTCCACATGATGACATAGCCTGAGAGCGTAAAGGACTCCACGTTGACGATGTGGATGTTCCCTCGTTCTGTGCCGATGTACAACCATTTACTCTGGAAGGGCAGGTGGCAGAAAGTTATTCTGTGAAGAGAAGGAGAGGAGACATGAGTGTGAAAGAGCAGAAAATGACAAAGGGGAGGAAGAGAAAGGGTGGACAAACCAGGGAGAAGGATGCAGACAGCCGAGAGGCAGAAGCTTCTCGAAAATCATTCAACATCCTATTACAACGAGAGGCAAATTATGCAAAACTTTGAGAGGATTATTTACCACTCCATCAGGTTGAAGCAGTCGAGATGAGAGTGGCAAACCAAAGAGATTTTTGAGTCATTCAATCAGCCCCTTCTCTCCAGACCTACAGGATACAAGGGGGCAAAGAGGCACCCATAATTCTCCTGTTTTCATCATCACTTCCCCATCTCCTCTTTTCATCCATCCATCAGACTTAAGTTTAATGAGAGGTTATAAACCCTTTCCTCCTTAACGGTGGCTATCCATTCACTTTCTCAGCCCTTTTTCATAATTTTGTTCTTTTATCCATCGGCCGATTCAACCTCCAATCCGTCTGAGGAATAATAATGTACAACCTTGGTAATCCGGCTTGCTGATATTTCAAGGTCGTCCAGCTCCTCCAGTGATCCTATACCTGTGGATTTCTGTGGCCTGTGTCTTTAAGACAGCGCCCCAGGTTCATCCGCTGGGACACACCTCCCAAGTAGGAAGAGAAATAAAGTTGCATCCATTTTTTGGCAGCACTATCTCCTTCAGCCATTATTTCCAGCAAGAAGGAGAATTTCTCCCCTGCGTTTATAACAGATTAGCTCATGTTTAGCATTGGAATCACTCTGCCCAACAAGTTTAATATCTGAATGTAACATCTGCTGCCAAAGATTAAATAGATATGCAGTAGTATGTGAAGAAAATATTACAGTGAGATAAAATAAAGTGAGTTCTTGTAATCAGATCAAATGTTATCTTGTCAGAGATGAATTAATAACACAGGCAATTCAATTTAAGAGCAGGCCCCTTGCAGTATTCCAGGAAAGATCACGATAACCCCTTTCCCCATGCTTCAATTACTGCAAACTACAAATGTTTTGCAGGGGGAAAAAAAACTTTTATCGACATAAACATTCACTATCAATGTATTTCATTTGTTTTTCTTACAATATCCACTGGTGGCAACTAAAGCATGACTAACATTGCGAGAGTACGAGCTGCCTTACTAGCATGCAAGGTTGATCACTGAGATGCACACACTTGTACAGACTAATCAAGCAAGACAACTAAGAGCTACACGACTTGTGACGTCCTTATATCCAGCAGGCAGACTTTCTACTGGATTTTATGTCCTTTTCCATCTGCACAAACAGATGTGCCTCATCTATGCATGTGAGGGCTGGATGTTTAGGTTTTGTAAAATACAAAAAAACACTGTGTGCATGAATGTCTATTTGCCTCTGTATTTATGTGCCTGCACACGTGTGTGTGTGTTCATTTGCATATGGACGAGCTCCTCAGCAGCCGATATGAATTAATGTAATTACATGTGTACTGCATGTAAATGCCTGTTGTACATGAACACCTTTGAGCTGTGTATCTGCGTACACAAGCTAACTGACGGAGTGTTCTGAGAGCCGGCGTGAGAGGGCAAACTGAGAGCCAGTGTCAGGAGCATAATTATCCAAATTTGCTCGCAGTCTAGGAGTGTGCGTGTCCATGCCTGTCTGTGTGTATGTGAACGTCAATTTGCACCCAATTGTTTGCGCAAGTGCACTTATGTCTGTGCCATTGTGTTCACACTTGTTGTGCACGCACGCGTCTCCTGGTGAAGTCGCCAGCTTCGAGTGGTCACGACACACAAAGGCAGCTGCCATCTTGCAGGCTCAGGGCCAAACACATTGCCTCAGAAATGACAGACGCCTGCCACACACTCTGGGGCTAACTCCACTGCGGGCTAGACGTAAGAGAGCTTGGATCACTGCAAATGAATTAGGGAGAGGGAGTACTTTAATAAATAGATGGATTTACGTGACGTTCCTATCAAAGAGGACCATTGCTACAAATGGAGTCATCTGTAACTGCCTGTCATTAGAAAGACACCAAATTGAATACGTTGATCTAAACTGCTTTGATCTAGTGATACTTCCCTTTTTCTGGGTGACTAGACAATAATCTGGTACGAAAATGATGTAATTCGGTCCCTGTAATGAGTGCGTCATTGCTGCAGCAAAACAGTAATAGCACACAAAATCTAACACCGACAGAGTCATTATGTACAAATATAATGTAACCTAACATATTAAAGAATTATGCTGACAGTTTCAAAATATAATAGATTGAGACAAAGACAATGCAGATGACAACTAAAACAAAAGTTGATTAAGTGTTGAACAGCCTTTAGATGTTGGAAAAATTGCCCATAAGTGCTGAAGTAAGAAAACACAAAACAAATAGAAGTCAATGGCATACAGTATCCACTTGGCAAAGCTCCAGACTGGATGGAGGAGTCTGGCCTAATCTGAGAGGCCAGAGACCCCAATCTATCCACAGGGTATCAATTAAGACGAATCTATTCTCATCCCACAGTGCGTACACACACACACAGATTGTCACTACAACACGTCTCTCGAGCACTTTCACACACACACACACACACACACACACACACACACACACTCTCTCTCTCTCTGCTACACACACACACACATCCAATCCAACCTGCGATCCAAATCAATCCCAGCCTGTGCCTTTAGCATAATTAAAATAAGGCAAAAGTTAATTTACCTTCACAGTTTTTTTAATACATGCATTTGAACAGTTAGAAGGTTAAGTTGAAGAGAAAAGGGAGACGTGAAGAAAAACATAATGGAGAGAACAAATCCTAGATCAACAGCCCAGCGGCAACTTTAGCTGAATTAGTATTTTAAGACATTTAATTGATGCACTACCAATGTCGACGAACCACTAAGTAGGTATTTTAAGGTTTTAGTGTCTTTTTCAAAAATACCTCTAGACTGCTTGTGAATCCTGCTGAGATTCAAGCTATTTAAAATTGCAATATTAAGTGACTCTGTTCAGCTTCCAGAGGCAGAGATTCGTGAAGCTAAAGTCAAATAGATCAAGAATACAATGACTTATTGTTCTAATTTCTAACAAAAATTATCTAAACATTTTACCAATGAGCAAGTGAAAAGTGACAAATGAGACATCAGGTCTCATTTGTGTTGCATGTGTAGTGGTGTGTGCGTGCGTACATGTGGTGACCCTGGCCCCCCCTTATTATCTCCTATCATATCACCCTGCATCGACGAGAGCATCCACATCTGCAGTGCATCCCTGTGAGGCCAGGAGGGTTGACGAGAGCATCCTACGCCAGAATGACTCGGCAGGATTTCTTTTGCGCTCCCTCCATCTCCACGCTCCTACCCACAGACTGACTCACTGCTCTCTGGCTGAGGCCCAGTCTGTCTCAACTCCTCCTCTCCTGCCTCCTCTCCTAGTGCCTGTGATCTGATGTGAATGGATGCTGACGCTGGAGGGCTTTCTGATTCCCATCAACTCAAATTCTGATCAGGGGAAGGAAGGAGAGAAAACAGAAGGAAGGTGGGAGAGAAGCATCTGTTTGGAGTATTGGAATGGGACCTCAGATGATACAAAGCCTATAAAATTCAACAGGTGAATTAGGGCTATGTAGAAAAAAAAAATTAAAGTTAGTGGAGAAGACACATCAATTTAGATTTTTAGATCAGCAGTGAACCAAATGTAATTTTTATATTTTTGTTAGCCTGCAGTGGCATTAGCCATAGCTCTTGTAGTTTGTGTGTATAACTTAGCCATGCTAAATATATAAGTGCACGGGTAGACTGATAAATTGTTCATCCATATACTGTGTAACTCCCTTTAAAACCACAAATTGTCACGTTCACCTTTGTTTGTGTAAGGCTCCGGCCAATGGTTAATGCACAAACACAAAAGTGACTTTCATCTAACACACAGCAAGAAGTCGATTTGATAAATTAGAACTATTTCTTACCACTACAATAAACCTTTTTTTGTGTGTGTGAATCTCCGTGGTTAAAAACATACCTAGAACTATTCAGGGCAGTTTAAACATGAGTGTTTCATTTGGCTTGTGACATTTGGCTGTTGTTTTTGTTTTGTTCTGTTGCACACTGTTAAGAGGCTGTCGTGGCAGTTCGGGTTGGGTGACTGTCCTTTCGTTGAGGAAATGGCTGTCTTGTCCTCTACACCCTGACAAGCTAAAGTTAAGCATTGAACTAACAAGCAGAGAGAGGAAAAACAAAGCAGCAAAGGTAAAAAGTGGGAGATGGGATAGAGTGGCAGTGGGTGACTAAGACTTTTATAGGTTTTACAGATCTGTGTTATTAAATCCTGCAGCGTGGCAGATCTTAAAAAACATCTACACTGTTCCTTGGCTTCACTTCGACATACAGCCTTACCTTCAGATGAGACTTGAAACTGTTACCTTGCAATAGCCATTTGGAAACCTGGTGTTATTTCTTTTGCCAACTATATTTGATCCAAGCAACAAAAGGTGTGTGTACACCTTTTATAAAAATAAATAAAGCAGAGAGATATTTGTAGCCTTTAGAGCCAGAGGAGATCTTAAAATCTTATCAGGGTGCAAGACACTTGGCTAAAGTGTGTGATAGGAAAGTTAAAATAAGACCCTGATGGTCCCGTCAACTTTGTCTGCACCTTTGGGGCAGCCATCATAATAATAGCTATGGAGAACTGCAGAGTTGTGTATCAGATCATGCTGAAATGCTGATCTGCAAACAGTTACATAATTCGATACCAATGTAAGATACAATTACCTTTCGTATTTCATATGTGCTGCTTGAATAAAGAAGTAAAGACTGAAACATTGTTTCTATGCCACGGTGAATCAGCAAAACCATAGAATATTTGTTCGAAATAATTGCATTAAAAGCACAATATATGACTTGTTCCAAGCCAATTGGTAGATGAGTCATCGAAAGAAATGATACCGGTTACATGCATGTCAAGAGGTGCGAGAGGGTCACACATAAAGTTAATTTTATTTTTTAAATGCAATTACTGTCATGCATCTATCTATATACCTGTTTACTCCTGTTCAGGGTCCTCAGAAGCTCAGCAGTCTGGCATGCAGTTGACAGGTTGCCAACGCATATGACGATGTATGACATGCATCAATGCGTGTGCACCCATTATTTTGTATATAAGCCCATAAAGTGGATGGATGTTGGTGTGCACAAGATGATGCCTGTCAACATGTCAGGATAATGATTTCCAAGCATCAACCCGCGTTTATGTCCAGGCAGAAGTTTCATCTCATTCACTTCATGGATCTGGATCTTCCTGCTACTGTACTTTGGCTGCTTATGTGTTGCACTTAACACACATGGTAGACACATTCACACTTACGGCAATTAAGTTTCCAGTTCACCTGAGCTGTATGTCTTTGGGATGCGGGCGAAACCAGAAACCTGGTAGAAAATATGCAAGTTCCAAGCTGTCACATGTATACACAGAGCAGAGCGACTGGTAGTCTTTGAGACAGCAGAGCCCTCAGTTGTAAGGTGCAAAACAGCAGACTAATATCTAATCCTCCGATCACCTAGAAAGACTGTCTCACTCATCAGGCTGAAGAACAGTATTTGCATTTCCTCCTCAAAATGTCAATATCTTTCGCATTATGTACGGTTGAGGACTGAAATTCAGCAATTGTCCTCTTGAAATGTTAATGGCGTGAGAACAGGGAATGAGGAGTGGGATGTATGGGTCCCACTCCCTTTCTCAAATACTATAAATACTCTTCCACACAAGCTTCTTCTTCTTCCACTTCTTCCCACTGGTTTAACGCTCCTGTTGCAAATGATTCCAAATGACTTTGCATCTTGACGTCTCTTGGGATACACTCACTCGTCTGTGTTGCTGTGTCTCGAGGTCGTTGCGTTAGACGGCGGTGCTTACTAAATGTCAGGGGTGGTCAAGCGCCTCCGCAAGAACACAACGCGCCCTACAAGCCGCTGCCGGCCACCCGTCCATCACATCAGCGCGGTCTCAGATCATTACGTCTGACGTTTAACCCATTCGCCACTTTTCACAGTGACAGATCACTGGCCAAGGATATGATTGGGTCTGATGGGTAATCACTGCATCTGTGATTGGAGGAGACAGTGGACACCGACCTCCTTGAGGTGAAGGGATTCTGCACTTCACTCGTTTTGTATCCGTTTTCATCCGATGTTGGAAGACATTGGAAGGATGATTTCATAGTTGTTTTGCATGTTCTTGTCTATTACATATATCACACAGATTTTATTACAACATTTTGCAATCTTTTATTATTAATCAGTGTTCATAATTAAGTGTTCACTGTATGTCATTTAAGTACATTTCACGTATCTGCCAGTTGATTTAAATTGCTCTCTGAAACTAATGGAAACTGCCTCCAAAGTAATGATATGCTTTAAAAACGGACCAATATTAAGTATACACCATTTTTAGATAATAGACAAAAAATGCAAGTTTGCCACTGTGGATTCAAAGGAACCTCCTATCTCATAGGATTTCAGCCTTATCATACAGTAGGCTTTATCTGAGGAAGGTAAACTGTATTTCTCATAATAATTATCAAATTAATCTGAATCTCAGAAGTTTTATTTTTATCCACCATTGTGTGTATTAATTGCTGGTGTGTGTGTGTTTATATTTATGTGTGTGTGTGCGTGTGTGTGTGTATAACAACCTGCTGGTGTAAACCTTCAGGTGTTTGGGTAGCTTCACACCTGTGCCCCAGTGATGGGAAAGCCTCAAAGGCAGAGTAAGTGACCCAAATAATGAGTGTTCAGTTAGAGAGAAACAGAGAGAGCCTCTCTGCCACCTCCTTTGCCCTGTGCACAGTTTTTCAGGCTCTCAGACACACTTTGCCAAATGAAACGCCATCTGCTTGCATACAGTATGGCAGTCAGCGAAAACTAACAGCTCATACAGGCAGCAAACTGTGACACTGGCCCTGCTCAGAAGGACACAGTTCAAGTTGCACCAGAGCGAGTGTGAGGGCCTGACTGAGGAGGGAGAGGAGAGACTTAGCAGACGGTCGATCTCATCACTCGTAGTTTTGCGTGCACGTCTTACCTCTCTTTGTTGAACTTGAGGGAGTGGAGTATGGCTGGTCTCTTCTGCCTCAGGTTCCACAGGTGAACACTGTCATCAGCCAGAGCACTCACCAGCGCTCCCTGTCATAACAGAAAAGGCATTTCGTTTTATATTCAAAAGACTAACCACACAGGACAAAGACTTCAAAGAAAACAGTCAAAAACTGGGAAAGAACCAAGAAAATCCCATAGACGGCATATGAATACATAAAATCATATATAAAGATATGCCAAAGTTCTAAAGGCATCACTATTTAATGTTATTTTAACACAAGCGGCCATGACATATTGTCAAACATTAACAAACGTTCCCGATTTCCCAATTAGGTCAAAGGTGAAGTAATCAAGACTAAAGAACTTTACCAGGCATTAGGTGCCAAATATGACACTTGACAGTTAAAAATACTCAATGCAATGAACATAGTAGTACTGAGCACTCAGAAAAGTACTGAGGATTGTTACCATACCCACTGATATCAGGGGAATTTGGTCAAATGGGTTAATGGGATTCTACTCTTGGTAGGTAAGGAAGAGAATAAAACATGGAAAGACTGGATGGAGATAAGCAAATACAGGTGGTGAGTTACTTTCACACCACCAATACAATCATCATACACCCTTCCCAACAACAGCACACAGTAGGAACTTCTTTTAGGAACATTTTAGAAGGCATGATATGCGATTACCAGTGACGAGCATTCATGAATCAGCCTCATTAAATAACATATAGCACAGTGGACGTTTTTATAGACTAAAGTGGAATATTGGTGCAGGATAATATTTTTTCGCCCCAATAACACTATTACCCACAGAGTTACCTGTCTGGTCCTGGCTTTGACTTACTGGTGAGTGAGCAAGCAGTGTGCTGACTTCAGTGTTTCTCTCGCATTTTTTTTGTTTTTTTAAACCTACCTCATTGATGAGAAACTGTAGCTGGATGACGGCCGCTCCACTCTCGTGCTGGCAGTAACACTCCACACCTGGGCGACCAAACCTGAGAGGTTGTCTGTCAAGGAACGTACAGTAGCACCAAAGGCATGTTTCACCAAACCATCAGTTGCCGTTTGTGTAGGCAGTACACACTCTATATGCATGAGGTGTGGGGTTTTTTTTTGTGTGCTTTTTTAAATGTACTGTAGCCCAGAACAAGTGCCTCAAGGTTTGAATGTTATTTGCTCCTCGCTACAAATGATTCAAAGGTCATGACATCTGCTACCTGGCTGCCTGCTAGGAAGGAAAATGGAATAGCCACAGCGACATTTTTATGGTCTACCAACAGAGCTTGAACACACTCGCATCTTCACATTGCAGGACCTTTCTGACTCCTCACATGCCTGCGAAACACATTCCTTTCTCGACAATATTGTAATTATCAAAGGCCTCATTTTGTGCCCTAGAATTATACACCATAGGACTTTAATGTTAAGATAATATATTCTTTGAATGAAAGCACTTAAGGAGCCAGTTACCAAACCTTACATGTAATTCAGGTGGTCATAATGAATTCTAAAAACTGAACCCCGTAGGTGATTGCAGGTTTACAGAAACAGTGCGCGAGGAACCAAGATGTATAGAGTCACAAGATGACAGGGGAACATTGGCAGTGCAGTGCTGCAGCAAAGGAGGAAAGCTGTAACAGGGTGGAGGGAGAGAAATTGGCGGGCGGGGGGGGGTTTCAGATATTCAATATATAGAAAATGAATCAGCAGAGGTGGATATTATGTGAGCAGATGAGAAAATAATAGCAGGGAGGGAGAGAGACAGAGAGAGCAAGGATACAGTTAAACAGAGATCGACAACTCTGATAAAAGATGCAGAGGAGAGAGAAAACAGGCAGAGAGGGGCGGGAGGATGGGGGCTGGGAAAAAAGAAAAGAGAGATATAGAGGGAAAGGAGAAGAAACAGACAGAGAATAACAAGCTTCTCTTCCTAGGGAGAGTGAATGGGTGAGCTCACTGATTATATCCATTCATTCTTCACACGACTCTAAGGACTAAGGTGGGGGGTGGCAATTTTTCATACAGGGGGCACATAGAGGTATAAAATACTATTGCTCATCATTAGTGTGTGTGTGTGTGTGTGTGTGTGTGTGTGTGTGAGACACACTAGTGGCAACACAGTGTCTTATGAATACGGATTAATCAAATTTTACAAGAGGATCTTTCATGTATCCTCATAGAAAACCGGGAGAATGGCAGAGAAAGACTGAGGGAAAGAGATATTCCTTTGATCAACCATTAAGCAGGAAAAGCAGCATCACATGTTGGCAGTGCACAATGGCAGCAACATCAGCAGAGCCCACCCAAAAAGCTAATTCAAACACCAATAGTCAAGTCCTCCACTTCCACAGTGCAAACTGCGCCTTCAGCTCCGAGATAGGCACCGTAATTTATTAAGCTGTAATGCATGTAATCATTCCTGAGGTGTGTTGTGATCATACCAATGAATAAAGCCGCCACATCAACGGAGACAGCGACACTAACCTTGTTTCTCCTCAGCCCCTAACTCATCCTGTGCACAGTTATTTCCTTTGAACTTTGAATACACCATAAATGAATAAAACCATGGGTTTATAAGTAACAAACACACAGTTTGCATCATTTGGTCCAGTGTATTAATGTCCATTCGGTGGCTGCTATTTAATTTATAGTTATATTTGACTTCAAGGTGCCGTGTGAAAGCATGGTCAGGGCTGAAAGCTGCTATAATCAATATATTTATTTTAACAACGGATCAAATCAATGCGTGTAAATGGAAGGGGGGGTCACTCGTAGTGATGGACCCACATATAATCAGCCGACTCTGCAGTTTCCCTCAGCTCTATGGAGCATTTCAGTGTCTTCCAGCTAATTGTTTTGGTTTATACGGCCTGCAACTTTACTGTTTTGGCTCCCTGGACACTGGACGCTCTCACCAAAAAAAACAACACCAAATGACAGACAGACAAAGTTAGCGACTACCTGATGAACATAGTGGAGCATTTAGCAGCTATTGAAACAGACATTTGATCGAGTCTAAAACAGAGCTAAAAGAGAATGAATATTAGACTTACATTCATGCGATGGCCAGAAACTCCATATGAAGACTATTGTTGCTCTGTATCCACTGGATGTGTAAATAAGCTACTTATTGCTAACAAGTTCAACAATCATGAATTGGGAATTCACAATAGTGCATATACTATATCAGTGCTGTACATCACTCGGGGAATTCTAAATGATATATCAAAGCCATGGATCTCGGAGAAAAATATTAAAGTCAGAGAGACTCGTGGTCCTCAATCCAACCAGAGTTATCGGAGAGCGCTGCCAGCCCTTCTTAAATCACAGCAGAGTACATGCTCCCCCCCTTTGCCTGAAAAGCTGCCCCTCAGCTCTTCAGGTGGCTTAAGCTTTCCTTTAATTGCCCTCCTGGACAGGCAATTAAAGGACTACAGGTCTGAACCAGTGATGCCCTGACCAGGCGAAATCTACCAACTCCACTGGATTTCAGCCAGTAAGCCCCCAGGGAGATTTAAACTATGACACCGGGAGGGTGCCAGCAAGTCGGTGATGATCATAATCTTCCCCTATATGACATCTGAGTCCGTAGACACTGTCTGAATAGCTAAAGCTCAAAATCTAGAAACTTCGTATGTTCACCAGTAACCCGCAGTAAACCCTCAAGGCCTTAAGTTCTGCCTCACTCTCCCTTTAGATTCCCTGAAAGTAATAGAACAAATTCTGCATGGGATCTATTGTAAGCGGCGTTACCCTGAAAGTTGGCAACGCTCTTATCTCTTCACCTTCACATAATTGGGATAACGTTCACTCATTAGTCTCAGAATGTATATGGAAAGGGAGTCACCACGTCTTCAACTACGCAACACAATAAGGCTTCAGCCAGCCGCTCACTGCCGAATCTCAAATTCTATTATCGGGCTTTTATTGTAAGGGCACACAGAAGAGAATTTAGATTGTCCTCATATGTAAATCAACATCTTAAAATTCTGATGTTGCCAGGTGTCATTAAAGAGGTAAGATGCAACTAGAAATGCGATAGTGTGAACATTGAGAGGTTGTGCGTTCTTCTTCTAGCTTGCAGCTCGCCGTTTTAGTTCCACGCATCAAAAAACACACTAAAAGTTAGCATATGTAGAGGGTTACCACAGTGACCTAAGCAGATGGGTTTGATGATGCCCGAACACATAAACCCAAGCTGATAATTTGAAAATAACAGTGTGAATGAATATTCAGTCATTAACATCGGATTTGAGAAACAGGGGAAAGGAAAAACTAAGAAATGTTCTTGGAGAATTCCTAGAAAGCTAAAGAAAAAAGACTTGTTTGATAAATATCTCTTTACACCTGCTTTGTGTAGAGAGGGCTAGAGAGGGAAAATAAAAAGGTAGAGGCACGTCTTTGCATTTTTTCTCCATACAAACGTTTGCCCTCTGATTTTTCAAATACCACATAAAGGACACTTGTAACGAATCACAGCATGAAACTGAAGCCTTGGGACTGAGCACACAGTAGTTGCATTTGTAACGATTACAAAAATGTCCATATGTGTTAAAGATCATCTAGACTGAGATAAGGGGCATTCAAAACAAGTGCAACTTAACCAACCGTCAAACAAGAGACTTTACAGAAGAGCGGTTGCGATGCGGTGTGGAGGTCTCAGCAGCGCTGCCTTGCACAAAGTGAAATATGAAGAGCGACAGAAAGTCACTGCTGCACTGAACATTTAAAGTTTAGAGCTGCGTGCACTGCAAGAAATGAAAAACCCAAAGTTCTCTGGCAATAAGAGAGAGGCAAAAACAGCTCATCAGCGCGCACCAAATCACTGTCACAGCCAGTGGATGATGACGAAGGACCCCAAAGCTCTCTGCACTTGAACTAGTATGGCCGTTATCCTCGAGGATACTGCTGCTGGCTAAACTGTCACTTGGAAAGGGACTCTGATGTCCATGTAGGTCAAAATGTGCAAGTAAGGGAGAGCAAGCTTAGATTAGCTCATATAATGAGGATCATAATGTACGGTATGCATTAAAGCTTTAATTATGTTGTTCTTAATTGCTTCCAAGCTCAGGAGTGGCAAAGCTGTTTTCCAAAACATAAGAAATAGTCTACAACCTTGAAGTGTCAATTGAATTGCTGATTGTACATGAAGGTAATCACTGGAGCTAGCTCTTCGTCTTCATATGGTGTGGAGGAACTGATCTGCAGTAATTGAATAGATTCTCCCTAAATTGAGGAACGAGTGAACTAAACTTGGACAACAAAGATGCGGTAATGTTACATTTTCCAATCAAACTCAAACATTAGGTCACCATGCAGAGTAACAAAGAATCGTGTTTGGACATATTTTCCGCAATGCTTGACTCATTTTTCAATAGGTACAAAACATCACAACTCCAAATCATCCATTCTTTCCAATAAATCTGTGTGTTGAGCATCCTTCTTTTGTGTAACCTTCATACGTGCAACAGCACCTGCGTGGTGTTAGTCAGGACGCTCTGAGCCCGGCGACAGTACAGCCCATCTAACTCAAAATGAATTAATTGAAAAATCTTCCAGGGCCTCAGAAAGACAGTAGGAAGGATTTAAGGCTGTGCTTTTTAAACCGCTCACACTGCCTTCTCTCTGAAGAGAGGCAGCCATCCCACAAGCACATTATCATGAAGCACACATACACACTGAAATTTGGAAAATAAATTCAAACCACCAAAGAGGGAAAAATTAGCTTTTACTTATATTTCAAATGAATGTGGCCTCAATAATTATCATAAAAATGCAGCAGGCCACAACAAGACATTGAATCCAACAGGAGGAGACTTAACTTCTGTGTATAAAGAGGTGTGCAAAGACTTTGGCCATGGACTGAATTTCACCACGAGTGACTTAGTTGTTGTAGAGGTAGACCCCTGCTCTGTATTCCTCTCCTTACATTTACATGTGTCAAGTTAAGAGACAAGCACTAGTTTAACTTTCATATAATTTACATAAGGAGGCTGTTAAGTTCATGTGTACCGTAGTAGAGCAACTTTAATGAATGCTGTTTGATTGCAATAAGTGTGATTCCACCCACTTGTTTTTTATGCCCATTTAACATATTTGTGCATAAAAAACAACCTCAGTGAAAATACTGCAAGTTCAAGGAGACGTGAGGAAGAAAAGCTGGTACATCAATAAAAAGAAAATGCAATAAAGTGCAATGGAAACAGACTTGGCGAATAAATCATGACATACATGAAGACACAACAAATTATGTGATCTCACTGTGACCTCATTTTCCTTAATGGTTTATTGGCACCAGGTTAACGCCACCCACTGTTTGTCTCAATGAAGTCATCTCCTAATATTCACATAACGACAGTTGAAACGTGCATTAATTTTGTTCTTTAATTAATATCCTTTGCCAATTCTCTGGAAATGTGGCCAACATTTGCATTACATTTGAATGGAAACTCGACTACTGTGCCTCCTTCGTTTATGTGAAACTAAATTAAACATTCAATCAATAGGCTTTTGCAGCCTCTATGTTAACCTGTTCAGGACAACAAATGTCTCTTGAAAGTAAAAGCTTCACCAAAATGTTCCTCACAGACGAGTACAAGCCAGTAGGAGGGCTTATCTAAACAGTTGACATTAAGGGACTGTCCAAATTAATGTATAGAAAAGATACATCTATCAGCCATAAGACTGACAGGTGAAGTGAAGAACATTGATTATCTCGTTGCAATGACACCTGTCAGCGGGGGGGATCTATTCGGCAGCAAGTGAACATTTTGTCCTCAAAGGTGTTGTGTTGATGCAGGAAAAATGGGCAAGCGTAAGGATGTGAGCGACTTTGACAAGAGTCAAACTGTGATGGAAAGACGACTGGGTCAGAGCATCTCCAAACCTGCAGCTCTTGTGGGGTGTTCCAGGTCTGCAGTGGTCGGTACCTACCAAAAGCGGTCATGGCTCATTGATGCGCGTAGGGAGTGATGGCTGGCCTGTGTGAGCTACAGAAGAGCTACTGTAGCTCCAACTGCTGTAAAACTTAATGCTGGTTCTGATAGAACAGGTGTCACACAGAGCATCGCAGTTTGTTACATATGGGGGCCGGTCAGGGTGCCCACGCTGTCATCATGTTATGGCTGATCGGTGTATACAATAATAAATATTAATTATATTCACTTATTTAACTAATCATTTCACCATTGTTAGATGGTTTGCTAATCAATACTTCTAAAAGGTTTATGATTTAGATTGATTATATGATAAACCAGCAAATCGTTTATTATTATTTGCAATTGATTAGCTGATCATTAACTAATGACTCATAATTAATAACAAATTATAATATAGTGTGACCAGAGAAAGGACCACTCCTTCCTGTGTTATTTATTTGAATGCCCTTTCTGCTGCTCTCCATAGTTGAGGGTAATTCAATCTTTACCCGGCACATGAAACCTTTTACATTTGTTTTTGTAAACCTCCAGCACTGGGTAGCTATTTACCACCGTTGTGTCAAAATGTGTTTCCTCTGGCCTCGATTTCACGACACGGTGGGAAATAACATAACTTCAATTTCTGTCGGTTGTTTTGACATCAACGGCTGTTGACGCGGTATTACAACATATGCAAAATATTTTATGTGATTCAAAACAGAAAGACAATGAAAGACTCAGAATGAAATAATGAAATCACACTTTAAGAACCTTCAACCAAATAGAAAGAGCATTAGCCTGCATGTTATTAATTGAAAGCACTTGGCCCACAATATTTCTCCTTAGAGGAAAACACGTTAATACACCTGGAAAATATCCTTGTGATTCATTTTATTTTGTCATACCGTTATGCAGAGGCAACAGTGGTAAATAGTCAGATGTCACACGGTGATTGACAAGTGATATCGAACTGCTTAACAAACGCGTTCCAGCCAAGTCTTCTGAGCACTGCAAGTGCCGCAAAATAACTAAACCTTAAAAGAAATCTGCACACGGCCTTCCCTGAATCGTAAAATCACAAGGAAAGTTCCTCGACATCTCAGCAGCCATTTTCAAATTCTTTCCAGAATCTTAGCAAACGCGGCCCAGAGTTACTCCGCAGTGCCTCGCTACATCCACATGGGACAGGCCCAGTAGGGGAGACACAGTTGCTGACAAGAGGATTCCTCATTCCATTTAAACCAAGCGAGGTCTCTACCTCGGTCTGCGCCCCGTCTCACCACACTGCACCAATGCTAAAAGTGGACAGACTGACCGCAGGCAGCGATAGGAATGAGACAAGAAGACAGGAAGCGAGAGGAAGACAGAGAGCGAAAGCAGAAAAGTGGGTCAGCGTCATGTCTTGTCAAGTCCAATGAAATTTTCCCGAGCTATTCCGGAAGTCTGGAAGTTGACTGATAATTCACTTTCATACAGCTGCTCTTATATTTCTTTTTGTCAAAGCCACGGGCAACTTCCCTCAAAAATAAAAAGGTGAGTCACTGGGCATCTGGCTAAGCACCGTTGTCATAGAGAGAATTGGCTGGGTACAGTGGGAAACGGACTGCAGGTTCTATGAAACCATGTTATCTAGGAATAGAGCTGATCTTGATAAGTGTAATTGAATAGGGGAGAGCCTGTATTTCACATGAGAGAAGGCCTGGCTCGCTGCTTGTCTGCTTATCTCAAACATGTCATGCCTCTGTATATTTGTATGTCGGTGAGAGGAATAAATAGAAAGACGAAGGACAGGGTGAAGCTTTAGACGAGAATAGAAAGATCATGAAGGATGAGAACAAGATGGAGGGTGGACAAAGAAGAGAGGCAAGAGTGCGTTTTAGCGCATGAGCCAGAGTGATCAAACATATTAGACGAGACACAGGAATGGCTGAGAAGAAGGGGAAACAGCAAAACGGAGGCGATGTCACAAAGCCGGCGACACTTAAAAAAAAAAGCAGAGGTGACTAATGGATAAAAAGGGGAAGAAATAAAGGAGAGGCACCGAGAGAAAGCATGAGAAAGAGCAAGCCTGGGAGCACTGAGATGCTGTGACGTTGGGCCTGAAGTGACGTCAAAGCTAGCCGCTCATACATCACGCTGCCAGGGAGGGAGGCGGGGCCCCAGGGAACAGGCTGCTCTGCTCTGCACTGGACCCAGAGATGGCAATGAGGCGATGGAGGCTGGGAGGCAGAAAGCAGAAAGAACAGAACGGAGGCAATTCAAAAAAAAATAGCAGCCAAAGAAATGAAAGGCAGAAAGAGAGAAAAAGAAACGAGGAGAATAGGAGCGAGAGAGGGGAAAAAAATAATGCCTTTCTAACCAAGGAAACAATGCAGCAATAAGCCTTAAGACCCCCACACCAGCCACAAAGGACCCGGCTCAGCTGCTTGTCCAGACATTACACAGCTCCCGTTTGGAGGCGATATCCTACAAATCATCCATAATGATGCAGCCCACCTTGACCCCAACATGCCCGATTGCTCCAATGTCACCCATCCCCTGCCGTCCCTCCGGCTGCCTGCGGCTGTTTACATCACATTTAAAGGCTGCTGAGGGTGCTGCATCCCCATTACTCCTTCAGGCCACAATCCAGCCCTGCACTGTGGCCGGCTCTCGGCTATTACCAGGCACTTAGCTCTACCTTCCTTGCGTCAGCCTTTTTGTCGCTGCACCCCGACGTGGCACATTTGATGATGTCTTTTTGTTTTTTTTTTAATAATAGCTTTATGAAGTGCGTAATTTAAGGGAACCTTATGTTCTAAATGCTTTTTAATGTATTAGATCATTAATAGATTATTCTTCGGACACATTGTAGCCTCCATACTCTCCTACAGGTTTTGACACAAAACACACGTTTGGAAATGTACTGCCTCAGATCAGCAATGCTCTATTGTTTTCTGTCTTCACAGCACTGTAGAAATGAACGCATATCATGTGTGTCCACCAGGGACCTGTCTTTACAATGCTGACATGGTTTTCTTGGTTCACATGAAAGAAAAAAAAACATGCTCTGGACAGAGAGGGTCAATGCAGGGCCTTTTGTATTTCCGCTGAGCAACACACCGGTCAGTTAAATTTGAAAACTTGAGCAAAAATGTGCTTTAAACAGGTTTTCAGCTGTCGCTTAGCAACAGCAGGAACAATGACTAGCATCCTACCAAGGCGCTGGTGCACACTGCAAGCTTAAAAAGCTCTCTGGGCACACCTCTTCCCTCTCTGACTTTTAGAGATTTACACAGTGTAGCTCCAAAGGGACCCCAAAGACTTATTTGTGTTTTATTTGTTTTCCTTCCCCCCGCCAGAGCATTCAGCTAGTGCCAAATACATCAATGGCAGAGAGTGCGAGGAAGGATGAGATTCATGCTCCCTCATGAATATCAAGAGTCACACGCGGAAAAAAGACACACGATATTGTCATGCTATCATGCTGAAATGCAAGGAAATAACACAGAATCCGCAGGCACTAACACACACCACGGAAAACCTAGAGTCACGCAAGCTGGTGATTCATTTGTTTAACACACTCCTTGTATAAGTAATCTCCCTTGACACATTTGATTTATTATGCAGGCAAACAATTAAACTGCGATGGTGCTGCTGAGTATTTGTCGCTGCCTCAGCTTCCACACGCACTCGCCTTGGAAAAGCATTACAATACACACACCTACATACATCCATTACAGCACCTGTCCCTAAGATTCATCGAGATGACATTCTTGACAATGGTCATTTGCTGGGGTGTGTAGTCCAACGTTGCAGTAATCCAAACTCACGTGAAAAATTAGGCCTAGAGTTTGCAGTTAGACGGCTGACTAGGGTCAGAATGATGCTGCAAAATGAGGATTGAACTGGCCGGTTCCAGGGCTCCACAAAACCCGACATTACCAACAGCCGCGTGTGTGATCTTACTGACACTGTGCAGATAACTTGCAGATAACTACACACAGTCTATCCACCATCCTCTTGAGCTCTTATAGTCTCCCTCAGTGTCCTGTGAATAATTACAGTGAAGCACAATGGGCCAGTTGTACTAGAATCATGGCTCCATTAAGAAATATTGTCTATGAATTAGCCTGTGCCTGAGCTCAGCACAGGCGAGGCAGGCGCACACAGTAAGAGTTGTAACCCCACCCCTGTGCTGTAGGGATAATGTGGATTGTTGGTTTTTGGAGCATGGCCAGTTCTGCCCAGTGGCAGGGTGTTAATACCCCAGGACATCATCTAATTTTAGCTGGACAGCTCAGCACTGAGCTACTGTACGTGCCGCTGCGAGGCGAATATCTGAAAAGAGGTGAGACAGAGGGAGTTGAGGGAGTAGGAACAGAAGAATAGCGGCGAAAGAGGTTTGGGAATTCACTGGCTGCGTGGATTGAAGACAGGAAAGAGGAGGGAGGGAGGGAGCGGAGACAGAGATGGAGGAGAGAGGACGAGATAGAAGGGAAGCGGGAGGGAGTAAAGGGGTAAACCATGAGGGAACAAATGTTGAGTCAGCAGAACAGCTTGTGGCCAAACCCTCCTGCAAACGCATGCATAGCATAGGAGAGAAAATAAGAAATGCAGGGAAGGGGGGGTGGATGAGGTGAAATAGGAAGGGACAGGATGAGAGAATGTGACAGAAGAAAGAGGAAGTGAATGAACTCACCAGGGAGGGAGAGATACTGTATGGAGGGAAATGAGAAACACAATAATATTCAGTTTGACAAACCTGGACATTTCTCCATCCCGAACAGACATGTGGTTTTTAGCTACGCTACTGCAACTGGTGAACTCTTTAATAATCTCATTTGCATGACTGTGACAGAGAGCAGCTTAGCCAAAATCACAAGTTCTGCTGTTGTGATAGCAATGCAAAGCCAGTTAAAGGATTACGCCTCAACAGGCAGTGGAGCTAAAGAGGGAGGCACGACAATGTCCCTGCATGTGACAAGTGTCGGCAATTTCCGCTTAAATGGTGACTTCAGTGGTGTCGTGGCATGTTCCGAACTGGTTCCGAAGACAACCGCTACGATTCCATGCATTTAGACGTAGCTACGTATGGTGTAAGTGACCACTTCAGATCTGGGCGAGTACAGCTCCCAACCGGTTTTGTGTGTTTTGTTCATATTTCACACAGCTCACATAATCAGCTGGGTACAAGGTGACCATGTATTAAACATGAGTCCCGGCCCGTGGAAGAGCGCAAGGACACCGGATCCATCTGCTGCCAACACGCTGCCGCTCTGAACCCCACTTGGCCAATTACAGCATGAACTGTGAAAGAAGCAAGAAGCTCTCAGTTCACATCAAACCTGCCCTCTGTGATTTCCAGCTTTACTGTAGTTTTAAGATAAGTAGTTTAAACGCTCTGTGACTCTTACAGCTTTGACCCACCGAGCACCGGACGTCCATGGACATTGTTATTTGGGTTAAATTTAGGTCAGCCAGACGTGACCGTGTTTTAAACCAAAAATAGACATCGAGAATTCAGCTGTGTTTGATTTAGCCCAAGATGGACTTCTGCAACAGCAGGAAAGGTTCAGTTTGCATCAGCTCCAATATGGCTGAAAGTGATCAGTAAACATTCAAATAAGGCTGATATCTGAAAATACAAAACAGGAACGCAGGAGTCATGTCATCACGGCTTGCCTCGGCCAAAGCGGAGCGACCCAGGCTAATGGAAAAATCATGTATGTGACCGGAGAGGAAAGAACTTCAAAAGTTGGCAACACAACCAAACATATTGCTACTGCGCTGCAAACAAAAACAGGTATCATCTGTCATGTAGCAAAGGAGAGTCAGTTGGTTTAATCTGTCTCCTCTGGAGCCACATGTCCCAGCTCGGCTACTTCCCCTCTGATTACCAATGTTCATCATCTGTCATGAATAAGAATTGAGAAGTCAAAGAAAAAGTGAGTTAAGACGAAATATCCCTTGGAGTCATCACTTATATGTTGAAACTTATCTTGGATATTAAACAGGCCTCTGTAACTACTGTAGAATTGGTCATCGGGTATCTCCTATATTTTGCTAATCAATGTTAAACCTGCATCTTCTGGCGACTTTGGGGCGGCAGGAACGAGCCGATTAAGCTAACCTGTTCACAAACAGTGGCTTAATACACATCCTGCATATACAGCAGTTCCATTAGCATTCATTAGGAGTCGAGTTTCTGGCCACTTCCAATCCAATATTCACACTCCTTTTAACTCCGTTTAGTTCTCCATTAACTCCTGAGAAAAATATCTGGCTCTTTAGCTGCTACATGCTCCACTATGTCCACCTGCTAGAATTAATCAAAACAGTAAAAGACGCTAAAATGCTTTGCAAAGTTGAGGGGAACAGCAGAGTCAGCTGATAATTCTTTGTGGGTTTGTCACCCCGAGTGAGCCCTTTCACATACATGGGGTCATTTGAATAATTGTTAACATAAACATATTGACTATGGCAAATTTAAACTTAATTTGTGCATAAAGATAATAAAGGAATGACTTAATTGCATCACATTATGTGAGTGTTCTCAAGAAGACAAGAAAGGTTACTGGTAATAATTTGAACAAGGAATGAGGAATATTAGTATCTGGTTATATTTTAAGAAACCCATCTAATACCTCGCAACAATAACTCCATGTACCTCAATAATAAAACAATTAACTACTATGAGAATCTTAAAAGTTTAAATTAAAATCAGTCTTCTAAGTTTATTTTTAGAATGGACAGGCTTTTCATCTGTGCATATACACTGCGCTTCTAAGTATATATGTAGCAAGCAAAATCTATGATATAAATGAAACATGAACCACATCACTGTCAGGTCTCACATACGAACGCTCATTCCTCTTTCTCGCCTCACACATTCGGCCCAGCGTTGTCATTAAATTGCACATATTGAACATGCTCACTATGAAAACGGATCTATAAACAGATAGTGGGGGTAACTTAGACCAGCCGGACCAGGATGAGGAGCAGGTACAAAACTCAAACGGACAGATCAATTTCACCGTGTAAACACAATGTTTTACAATGTCATATGCTCTTTATTGGATATGGTGGTTGGACACAGTGAGGAGATAGATCCAAATACTGTATTAGATATAGAAAATATAAACATAATAATTGCTATGATCAATGTCTGCCATACACACGACTGAGAGATTTAAGGACTGAGACAGCAGCATAAGACTGAGGGGGAGAAAAAAATGGGAGAGAAAACAAAGTGTAACAGTTTCAAAGCAAAAAACACAAGTGGACAGTTAAAATGACAAGGGGGAGAATAATTTAAGGAGAAACATATACAGAGTGAAAAGATGAAGAAAAAAAGGGGAAAGAGAGATGGGGAGGAAGACACGAGCAACTGCGGGACTTACAAGTCTGTGACTGGGTTTCCTCCTTTCTATGAATAATGGATGTGGTGAATGGGAGCCAGCATATGCATTTAGATGGCTTTATGTATTACCCTCTCAAAGCGGTAGCGTGGAAAATGTTTGATCAGAATGTAACTTAATGCCAAATTAACCTTTAACACATTCACACTGCGAGATCATGAGTCTGTTTTAGTACAAGCTTCCAAAGGCGATAAATGCATCCGGACTGAGGCGCTTTCTCGTGAAATATTTCGGTCAATCTAATCTTAACTAGAACAGTGCCAGGTACTGTATTGTACTGTGTATTAGAATGGTTTAGTTAGTTGGATAGTGAGAAACAGGAGCATTAAAGGAGCATAACGAACGTGACATCATTTACAAAGCTAAAAATGTTTTACACAACATCATAAATCAACACAACCATTAAGCCTGTTCCTGGAGCAATCCTGCCCATATTCCCATAACTATCTCAGAGCAATCAAAGTGAGCTGTACTCTGTGTGTGGTGTGTGTGTGTGTGTGTGTGTGTGTGTGTGTGTGTGTGTTCTCTTGTTCCCTCCTCTCTTCTCTCTCCTGACACAAACACACACACACACACAAATGTGCCCTCTGGCACGGATATCAAACAAATCTTTTCAAAGGTAGGACCACAGGAGATTAGCCACTGTTGGCCTCTAATATGTTTCAGTGTGCCAGCCAATGCACAGCCAGGCCCTGCTTTCAAGGACAGGTGCCTGTAAGCTGCCAGCGCAGCAAGAGTCAGTATATTATTGCCAGCCGTGCACTTGACTGACTGTATACTCACACCTCAGAAACAGGTGTGTGTGTGTGTGTGTAGGAGAAATTGACTGTTACGCCAAAAAAAAAATTGTTGCACAGAGATGCCATATAAGAGGGAGAGAATTGGATAGACTGTCTTTTTTTTTTATTACTGGTCAGGGAGCCTTTGGACGATCTTGTGCCATCTATGTTACTCAAACGCACACAAAGTCAGATGAAACGCTGGTATAATTAGTGAGGTCAACTGAAAGGTATCCTTGAGACAGACTCACCTAGAAGAGGAAAACACACACTACAGTCAGAAAAAAAACATGCCAGATTGCATATTTCTGTATGCATATTCCTAATGAAATAACACCATCACGTTAATACTGAGATGCCCATACAGACTTGCAACACCAGCATCTATAGATTTATCCAGACTGACGGATTGAGTTATCTATACAGCCCTGTTGGCATGGATTTTGTTGTGTCTGCTTTAGGACTAATTAGACACACCGTTGGTACATTGTATGGATGTCATTTTGCCAATGGCACACTGGAGAAGGGCATCTTGCCAAAAGTGTCATGCGGCATATAAAATATTAATCGGAGTGCTGTCCTCTGCTCTTTGATTAATGCGAGACAGAAGGCCAAGTATCCCCGGCACTGAACTAGAGGCCGTCAGTGAAAAACACACACACACACACACACGCAGAAACACTGCTGTGTTGCAGTTTGTGAAGCATCTGCATTTTCTCTCTACCCTGATCTCTGACACACACATGGATGCTGAGGGCAGCGGGGTGGTATACTCAGTAAGGAAGATGTCCTTCAACTGGTGGACCAAGGTTCAAGCCTCTGTGTTGGTCACCATCTGCCCTCGTGCAAGACGCTGAATCCTTAACTTTGGCCATCTCCAGGTTTTAGAAAGACACTTTTCAGACATTTTGAAAAGGATAACATTAAATAACTAAATTAAATATATTTGTAAAGTGTAAAGAACAAAACACAAAATGTGCTTGACAGAACGCACATCATACTAATTGTCTGCTGCTGTTAGAGCAGCACAAGTAAAGGGGCAAATAATGTAAGTGTAGCTCTAAGCATGGCACTAACACAAAGTGTTAAAGGGTCATTAAAATCAAAATGCTGTCTTCCCTTTGGAGCATGAAACTCAAATTATAACTTCATCGTCTAGACAGCTGTGAGGGTTTGCGTGACGTATATTACGTCAAGCCCCACGCAGGCTTGGGCAATTATTATTTTTTTTTTGCAAAGATGTCTATTGTACCTGTGTGAACACGTCCACCTACACAGACACCCAACATAGCATAAACAGAACCGTAAGCACCACCCTGTCCACCCTTCTGCTCGTGTCCATGTCCGTTACCTTTGTACAAGTAGGAAGGTTGGCCTCATGGTGACACCAGAGGAAACGTCAGAGGGTCGTGAAAAACATAAAGATTCATCCTCTATCGACCTTGAACTTCCACAGCAAATTTCATGGAAATCAGGCCACTTGTTTTTAAGTACTCCATCATGTACCAAAGTGTAGGTCACCAAAATCCTTAGAAATCATTGACTGAGAAACATTAAAATCATGAAAAATGTTCACAAAGAAACAATTTAATAACAGCACTTTGATGACTCACATGTCCACCTGTGCGATCTAAAACGGTGCGCTTATGACACATGCACGCACACACGCCGCAGTACATGTAGGGATTAAAACAGACATGTTAAGAGAGAAGAGAGAGGATGGGAGGAAGAGGCACACACATCACATCACACACCATATACAGGCCTTCAGAGGGAGGAGTCTAGAGTGAGCGCATAGTGCAACAAACGCAGTTACATAAGTCAAGAGGACCCTGCTTGTGAATGTGTGTGTGTGTGTGTTTATATACACATGTCGTGCAGTGTGTGGAGCACAAATAGGCTGGGATGTATTCTGTGTCATCGCTGTGCGGCAAAGTGCCTTATAGTGTATGGAAGACAGGAAGAAAAGAGCGAAGGAGTGAGAGCGTCTTCCTCGCTCTGCTGCTAATCCCCTCTGTTGCCGCCTCTCTCTCTCTCTCATACCGTCGCTCTCATTTTTATCTCTATCGCCTCTCTGTCTGATTCCTCCCTCTTATTCCATCGCTCTTCCAGGACGCCAGCTAGGTAGCCCGACCATGACGGCTGATATTCGGCACACACATACACGCGCTTTCGCTGTAACTGCAGCCCGGTTTGTATGCATGACTGCCAGTAAAGTGACTCCTGTGTGTTGGAGCCACACTGATAGTGTTCTTTGAAACCAGAATGACGGCTGTGTGAGTGAAAAAGTACTTAGATCAAATTCATCTTGCCATGCAACTGAAGACATAGCAGTAGTTGCCTCAACACATTGAATTGAGGCAACTACAATAATTCCAGCTGTATAGAGTTTACTGATGCATGCCATTCATGTAGTTTCATCATCTCTCATTCTTTACAGAGTTGCATCAACTGGTGAATATGCTTTCAGATAAGACATTCTGCTCTTGGTCTTAAATTATTGACCCATACCAAGCTGCAGGGAAACATGCACTGTCTTTCAGCCGTGGTGCCGTGCCAGCCAATCGGATGTGGGGAAAAAGACCATGCTATGAACAAGCTAACACTATATTATGCTGGATTATTTAAAGCTGCAAAACATATTTGTCTGCATGTTCTTTAGAGTCAAGATGATGGAGGATCATGAAGTTCATACAACCTATTGTTGTTGGTAAGCGGTGACAATATAATAAACTGACCAGAATGCAAATAGTATTAATGATATATTAATTAGAAAAGAAAAAAGGGATTTCAGCTAACAGGACCAAGGTGTAAGATATTTTTCACAAGAACAGCCACAAAATGTAAACTGCCTTTGGGGTCTATAATCCGGTAAAATGTTTGCTTACATGCAATTTGTTTTCCCATTCTATTTTAGCCAATTCCCAGTTATTTTAGGCTTTGGAAAAGCATCAAATCAATTTCGCGGCGATGCACAGGAGCCATGGAAGCATTAATATAGAGACCTCTGGGAATCTGAGCCCCACAGGTCTTATTCAAAATGATTCTGGGAGTGTGTCTGAGGCACAGAGCTGTCGCATCACATCAGTGTCCAAATCACTGTTAGCAAACAAAATGATGCACAAAGACAAATGGAAACAGACGCTCACGTCGAAATGTACACATATGCTGACAGTGGCTTACATGCAATCAGACACACAAGTACACGCACATAGACGACGGCACACAACTGCTTCTTGCTCTTCTCCACTTACTGGATGCTCGAGCTACTTCATGTATACAGAACACACACGTAATGTACAAACACCCATGAACAATCACAAAGGACACACACACACACACACACACACACACACACACACATAGAGTAAATGTACACACATGCAGAACACAGCCTGCTACAATGGCCTTAGCCATTAAAAATGCATTGCAATGCAGCAACAGTTTATAAAAATGAGCACCAGGGCCAGCTGCTGATCGCTACGCTGAGAACCTCCTACCGAGAGTGAGATGAAATGTGAAGCCTCTGCCACAATGTGATTTTAGTATTAGACAATAAAAAAACACTATTCTCTATGAAGCATATTACAGTATAGCCATTTACACTGAGAGCAGCCCTTGTTATATTCCCTGCGATTCAACTGTCAGCAAAAGGGTTGAGAGTTTGTTATCTCTCAGGATGCTAATATTGTCAGGCCTGCAGCAGTGCCAGCAAGGGTTAATGCGCTCACCGTTGTCCTCCCTCATCGTGGTATCAGCAGTCACCGACGCCCGCATCTAATGTGAAAGCAAAAGCATTGCCAAGCGCCAGACAGGAAGAGAAATCGCGCCAATAGACCCCAATCGAGGCTTAATGAGGGCCTAGTGGCAGGGCTAGCTGAGACCTCTCGCACTGCCTGTTCATCATTCACTCCCGCTGGTGTCTGGGAGATGGCAGGGGCTTCTGGTTGATCAAACAAATTAGCTGCTTCATCACTGGAATGAACGTGGTGATGCACAAGCTGTAAGGTTGCCCTTTCCTTCACAGGCTGTCCTTGTTATGAGTCAAAGAAGTAAGATGCAAAAAGAGAGGATGCTCTGTGTATGGTTTAGTGGAGACGGGGGGTGGGTATCTGCAGTGCTCCGTGTACTGGGTGAGAAATAGTGGGCGTCTCCCACCTCCTAGGGGTCTGACATTTCATCCTGCTCATGCAGCGGGCCAACAACCAACATGTGGTGGCTCCTGCTTGGACAGTGGTCTGATCACAGGTGGGTCAGGAGCCCTTTGTTGCCCTTCCAGTCTCTGCAAACCCTTCCCACACAACACCAGGGCTCTGAGTCACAGAGCTGAATGTCTGCGACCACTTTGGCTCCACTCTATATGCAGACACTCCTACATCTCCTTCTAATTTCTCTTCCTCCTCTTCGCTTTTCTAAACTAGGATGGAACTTCGTCAGTCTGCAGTGATCTCATCCCTGCGTTCTTCCTGTTGCTCCCCCCCCCCCACCGTCTCCTATAGCTGCAGGGATTTTGGCCGGGTTTGAGCCGCACTGAATGACAAACCAAGGACACATCTGCAGCACTTTTAGGTATTTGTATCTACACAGATTTGCAACATTTTGATGCTATTCTAGAGGTCTACTGCGTTGTAAAAAAAATAAATACATAAATAAAAAGGAGAAATCACAGTGTACCGCCCTCCTGCTGAGTCTGACAACTCCCACTCTGGATGATGTTAAAGCAAACAGACACAATGCACTGTAGAGCTTTGTCTCTAGACAAACATAAGTGTAACTCTCTACTTATTCACCCGCATCCACTCTCCTCCCCATAAGTCCTAGATGTCTTTCTCAACCATTCTAACCTTCCCCCGCTGCTCCCACATTTCACATCACATTCACATTCCACATTCTGTTTCCATCAAACAGAAAGGCACAAACAGCCCCTCGGCCAGCCACGTTCAAGACACACATGCTGGACATACATAGACTCATATGCGATTAGGTGTATGGGCCTATATAACACAAACCAACAGGCTGAGAGCTGAGGAGGGGGCTGGAAGGGCTGTGCACTTGACAGCCATGTGGCAGGGCATTAAAGCCTGAGTCATCATGTCATGTGACATGTGTGTGTCTTCCCTGCAGGCACTCAGCATGATGGCATGCTAAAGGGCAGCCTACAGAGGAGCAACCGGAGGATAAATATAATCGCAACAACCAGCTGGGCGGAAGGCAATCGTCAAGATTTGTGTAGCGCGTATTGACAAGCTGATACACTACCAAGTCCTCGGCAGAATCACAGCCTCAGCTGGCTAAAGTTAGTCTAGGATATTGGCTTTAGTCAAGCAAAGTCCATTATAAAATGTCATCTATTTAGGCTGGCAGCAGCGAGGCTTAAGTCACTGAGCGGATATTTAGAGCTCGTTCTCTTGAGCTGAGGAAAATGCCTATTATTTGTTAGTGATGCCGCTGTCAGCAAGAGAAGGGGCTACAGAAACACCACGGGCCCATGATGGGCTGTCAGGCGAGGGAGGCAAAATAGATGTCAGATCCCAAAGTGAGGCTCTGATCAAACTGAGTTCAGCTGTGTTTACACTAAAAGCGATCATTTGTGGTTTCAGTTCAGCACACACACACACACACACACACACACACACACACACACACACACACACACACACACACACACACACCTTGTCCTCAACAAGCGCTGTGGTTGAAGCTGCTTCAGGCAATCATGGTGTACCAGTTTGTTTACTGACACATCAAAGATTTCTCAAAAAAAAAAAATTTTCTAATTATGTAACAACCTGATATGACGAATCACATTCCTCTGCAAGTGCAGCTGAGCAAATTTGAAGAATTTGAAAGTCACATCGTTTAAACCTGCAAGAACCATTTGCGGGCAGCAGAAACGAGCCGTAACAACAACCACACTGACATATTAGCAGCTGGCGCACTTCTTAGCAAATAGTTGGTGAGTCACACTTCTAGCAGATGAGTGATATTTGCATTCATTTGGAGTCGCCTTTCTGTCCACCTAACGGATGCCAGTCCAATATTTACCCTCCTTATAGCTCTATTTTGTTCTCAACCAACTCCTGAAGGAAATATCTGGCTCTTTACCTGCTAAATGCTCCACTATGTTCACCAGCTAGTCTCTAACTTTGTCTGTCTGTCGTTTACGCGTTTATAGAAAGAATAGATGGAGAGTAATAATATAATATCTTAATTTAAACATAACAAGCACTTCGTTAGGCTGGTGTGCAAATGCAAACACTGGCTAACATTTATTGTGCAACAAGGAGTGTGTGCTGCAAGGAGGGCAGTCCTTGTCTGTGCTTCAAGGGATTTAGTGTAGCTAAAACTGTACAATGTGAAATATCTAGTTAGAGTATGCATTCCATAATATGCCCATAAGCAACATTACCCAAATGGCCACACTGGCAGTCTAGGCTTGTTAGCTACAGCTGACAGAGACACTAATATTCTCCAGCTGGAGTTGGTTTAGTTGAGTATTTAGAAATTAGCCTTTAGCAAGGTAGGTGGGGGAAAAAAGCATGAAATGGAATAGTCAGACCCAAATTGTGTAATTCTACATCTGGGACCTAACACTTTGAAGGAACAAAACTATGGGAAAAAGGTGCGCGCCTGCCATAACAGATGGTTCACCTGGATGCCCGTTTTGCTAAATATTAAGGCCTTACTTAGGCTAACTACACATAAGTATAGAACCACACACAAGGACACACACCTGCTGTATAGTATTATGCAGCTGGAATCACATGCAGCTCTGTCTCTGTCTGCGAGGGCCTTGGCACACACATACACCCACACGCACAGTGACAGGCAATTCCTCAAGGTCTGGTAACTTGGGAACCTCTCTGTCTTTGCTCCTCTGTGTGTGTGTGTGTGTGTGTGTGTGTGTGTGTGTGTGTGTGTGTGTGTGTGTCTGTGTCTGTGTGTCTGTGTGTGTGTGTGTGTGTGTGTGCCTGTGCGCGTGCAGAGGACCTTGCAGGACAGAGACGGAGCATCTAGATTTTAGTAAGGTCATAACTAACCATTTACGCAGACCACGGCCATTAGGCACTTATGGTTTGTCACCTGTGCACCTTCAGACCAGAGCCTCTGTCTCAGCAGATCAGGAAAGGGTTGTTGCAAAGGTACAATCTGATCCAGTCACTATGGTCCATCACCATAACTGACTGACACAATATTAAGTAGCACGAAAGCGACAAAAGAATTGGAGTGCTCGACAGCTCAGTAAGTCAGTGTTGCAGACTCCCAGGCTAAAGATTGCGTCCACCAATTTGTAACAAGTAACAATTAGTACTGAAACAAATCAGCCAATTAGTCGACTAGTCGTTCACCTGAAAATTAAGCAAGTATTTTGATTATCTATTAATTATTATTCATTTATCAGGCGAAAATGCCAGACGTTTGCTAGTTAACGCTCTCAACTGTATAGATTAGCTGCTTTTCTCTGTTTTATAACATCGTAAATTAAAGACCTTTAGGGTTTGGAAAACACAAGCAGTTTGAAGAAGTCAGCCGGGGCTCTGAACATTTGTTAGGGAAATCTTTCACTGCTTCCTGACATTAACTAGACTAAAGAATGAATTAATCGAGAAAACGATCAATAGATCACTCAATTATAAGCCATAATTAAAATCTCCTGTTTAAGCATATTGAGATCCATTTTTGTGTGTCTCCAGCGTGACCTTCACCGTAAACACTGCAAATTTGGATATTTGCAATAGCTGCCCCTGAATTGTTGCACTCATAGGTATTGTAAAGGTTTGACGTGACAATATGTTGACTCCAAGTCATTTTACTGCTCAAACACAAATGTTGTTTCAAAATTGAAACAGTAAGTAGAGTGTGGGCCTCTCACAGCTCGCCTTGCTATGTATCCAGACGTTTGGGAATCAGACAATAAGACTATGTGGAGGAGGCAGTATTCAAACAGAGGCCAACAGAGATAATTAAATGACCAACGGGAGGAGGCCAGTTCAATAGATCATGTTTCATGTTTCACCTCTAATCAGGTTTCACAAAGATTTAGATTTTAGATTTTTATGTTTGGTACACAGTCACGGTATTCCAGATATCACATCGTCATGATAGCACATCCTAACGTTACCATGTAGCCCTACATGTAAAGCAGAGATGATCTCAGTATATATCGGCACACCTCACTGCATAAATGTGTGCACTAATAATAAGAAAAGCTCTGTAATGCTTTATGATATGAACATAAATTATCATATTAATACCATCCTATGTGTACTGTAAAAGATAAGAGAGAAATGTTTGCTGATTAATTAAACTTGACTGATTGTGGCAGGACATGAAGTGCATGTGGTGAACATTAAAATACAGATAACCTCATGCAACATACGCCTCTGTGTGTTTGGATAAGGCTCTTGGGAGAGAAGGTTACAGAAACAAATGATAAGAAAACATATGAAATATTAAAATCGGGAGGGAGTACAGCCCCCTGAGAAAGTGGGAGATTACATACAGCAGCAAGACAAAAATAAGGCGCTGCAGAGAATCCGCAGGGGGGCCAGGGGCACAAAAAAACCATTAAATCCCATTAGAAAAATCCTACAATCCTAAAACAACTTGACAATCATATATCCCTGGGACTGTGAATGATAGAGAAGAGATTTTAAAAAAGCAGCATGTGGTAACACAGGAGAGGAATACTTGACAGTTATTCCAGTGGTGTGGCCCTGTGGACACCTAGAGGTCAAACGAAGGGCGGGCGGGTGAGCAAGACGACAAACTCTTTGTGCTTCACAGCATTCTGTAAGCCAGTCCCCTTACAAGCACCACAGGGACTGTGCCAACCTGACAGCAAGGCTTAGACTCAACCCTGCCACACTTCCGTGCCTCAACAACAATGGCAAGCAAAAAGTGTCAGGCAATGACCCTAATGTTATATTCAAACAAGCCCCTGAGAAAGCGCTCTTTTATTTTTTAGCTCATCAAATGCAGTTTTCATTCAGTCAAGGAGAAGCCCTTCAGCCCGTCAGGTCACCTTGAGAATAAACACAATCAGTTATTCAGTTGTGACGTTTTCCTGTACAAAGCTACGTCTCACTTTGTATTTCAATTCTGTCGCTAACCAGCAGGAACCATAGACGGCGTCAGTCCTAAACCTGTGGACGAACATGCGCTTACAGAGCGGATGTCACTACTGCACAATCCCCGGGCTTGCAGCTTTCATACACAAGGTAACTGGAACACATCACATTCTCATTCAACCTCAAACATGCATTCAAATTGATCTCATACAGCTAGGGCTGTGTCGCTGTCTTGTATGATTTGATACATGACAGTGACATTTCACAGAGACGCCGGATTTACAGCATGCTGCAGTATGCTGAAGTGGACAAGTGAGAGCTATCTGTACATACCATAATAACACAACAACAACAGTAGTACTTGACAATCTGCCTTATTTATAGACAAAAGGAAACCAGGGTAATTTGTTTTACCTTTGACAAGAAATTGCAGCTAACATAATTTTAGGAGCAGCATTTAATCCTTGGAGAGTTCACCCAAGTGTCACGGCAATGAAAGCCTCGTACTTACGAATGAACCACAACTTGAAATCAATAGGAGGCATAGTGTTACATAGTGTACACATAACATAACTCCTGAATCTGACGCTGCGCGCAGTGACGCCCAATAAATTCTATCGAGTGCACAGGCTCATCTCCGCAGCCCACGCAGCACTGTGGATTTATGATGAGCCACTCAAGCGTTGTTGATGTCTGTTGGGAATAATTAGTGCCGAGGTTGGTGACCTCTCTGCCATTGCTGCTCTGTATCTCACACACGCATGCACTAATCTACAGCTTGCTTTCTATTATTATGCCTTTTGAACATTAACTCTTTACTCATGTATCAAAGTTAAATAAATGTTAAATGATGATCCTAATTTACAAAAACAAAAACCTGATGACAGGGCCAATACGAACAGGTCACAGACAAAACCTCTTTAGTATTCACCAACAGCAGCCCTCACTGTTAACCTTCCTCCAGGTCATCAAGATTATCTTGTCCTCCAGTAACTTTGCTTTCTAGTGGACAAACATATCACATGGCTTCCTGAACTGTGATGACTCACTGGATGAAGAAAGGATGCAAACACACGCAGGACTATCATTTCTTGCGAGGCAAACGGAGCAAAAGGGACAGGGAATGGGAGGAGTAAAAGCTGGAGTTAAATGTCCGCTAAATTATTGAAGAGGAGCAACATGGCAGCACAACTTTAATCATCCTAAACCCAGATCCCATTTGGGGCCTGTCAAGGCTAAAAGGACTTAAGCAGGACACACTGTCAGGATATTGGACTGGAGAGAAGCAGCAGCTACACTGTTGTGCTACTGATGCAGCAAAATCCGTTTTCCATTTCTAAGAACCGGTAGAACAGAGGAAGCTAAGTGCTTTTGGAGAGCATGAAAGCTGAAACCCAATACAGAAGGGGTCTTTGATTAAGAGTGCCTTACTACAATGAACAGGGACACGCGTGAAAACATTCACAGGCACACGCGCACACACATACATCCATTTGTTCCAGTGATGGTGTAAAGTTGATGTGCACTGCGCTGACATGAAAGCGACATGTCTGCACCAGCTCCCCGGTGACCTCACCACCGTTGTTTTCACAATTTTCTTTTAAAATACCAAGTGGCAGACACAAGCTGACTCCTCCAATCCTACCAGCAGCCCTTTAAAAACACACACACACACACACACACACACACACACACACACACACACACACACACACACTCATCAGATGCAATGAGATGACTTCATTTCGAGCTATTCTCTCTTCTTTCTCTTCCCCAATCGTTGTCCCACTTGTGTAAAAAGTAAAACGAGGTCAACTGGGAGGAGATACTAATCCCTCTTGATTTTGTGCGATACCTCTCCTCTTCCCTCGTGCCTGCCGCTAGCGAGCCTGCTAACCACTGACATGGGAGTGACAGCTATTCATTTTCCTCGATATCACCGCAGGAGTACACATGCAACATTGCTAGTTGTATATCGCTAGTTGTCTATTAAGACACTCGCACGTAAAACACACTGCACGCAACACATCGGCGGCAGCAGCTTAACTCCTTTAATGAAACTGTTGCTGTCTCAGTCAGCCTGGTCTTGGCTGCACCAAGCTCCGGCACATTGCATAACTGAACAGAGACGCAGCACACAACCCCAGGCCCGGTCCGCACTATGGAGAGCCATCCAGGAGAGTTAGCTCGCAACCGACAGCCCCAGCGAGGAGCGAGCGAAGGACGGGGGAAGGGAATAGAGATGCAGCAAAACAGATAGAAGAATAAATGAATAAACAAATGGTCTGTGACCTGAAAAGAAACTCCCACGCTCTTTAAGCAATAGGCTGGAAAGAGAGTGCGGCTCACGCACATTTACACCATTTACCATGCCTCTAGTCTCTGAAGATACTGACGGCATGCAGTAAAGGAGTCAATCAAAGTCCATTACCATCATCACATAGAAATGATATACAGTCAGTGTGCTGTTAGAGGCATCTGTGAACTGCTCTGTGAAACAAGAGCTTATGTGGCACATTAGAATCCTTGGAAAAATTCTCACATGCATTGAAATTCCCATTCCCGAGTTTGCATGCACACACACCGTGAAGCTCACTACAACTGAACGCATTTATTTGTATGTACTGTACCAATGAAATCTGCTGCTGGGCTGCAAATATCTATTTCATTTCCCATTCAGTAGTCCAGTTAGAGGACTCGTGGCTCAGTAAGGTTCTCCTATGACTCTAGGTGAAGCTTGGTGGGTAGCACAATTACTGAGTGAATCAGAAGGAAGATATGTCATAGTCAATCTGTGCTATGACCAAAAGTTGCAAAGGGCTACTGCCAGTCACAGCAGTTAATGTGCAAAGCCTATCTTTGTGTGCGTGTGTGTGTGTGTGTGTGTGTCACTGCAAACATGCGTGCACCACTGTCTGCCTGCATGTGCAAACGTTTGCCCTCCTGTGTACGTCGGTACACATGCAGTGTTTGCGCGTGCACACCCGCTAACATTTGTATACGTCATCTACCATCATATGCTCATGTGTGTGCGCACATGTGTGAAAGCACAAATGTGTGTGTTACCTCCTGCCACCTCCAAATGTCGATCATGAAATAATAACTGTGTGTGTGTGTGTGTGTGTGTGTGTGTGTGTGTGTGTGTGTGTGTGTGAGTCCTATGATGTCCTGTGCCTGCCGATGAGATAATCTGGCAGAGCATGGAATGACAATTTGATCTATTGCTGGCTCACAGGGAGTCTCTGAGTTATAGCGCTGCCATCTCCCTTGGCCACCACCAGTAAAGAGCCGTCTCTCCGCAGAGGTGAGCTGCTTCATTGTTACACACGCAGCTGCAGACCACCCAGCAAAAAGAGACACACACGCAAAGATACACACACACACACACACACAGAGGACTCAGTAGAGGCAGTAAATTGCCAAAATCCTCCAATAAGGCCCCAGCACAGAGAGTGACAGAATCTCCCATTACATAGTGCTCTGGAAAAAAAACTATTGCCAATTTCCACCCACATTATGCTTGCCTTTAGCACACAAACAGAGCCAGCAGAGTATACATTTCAATTATGTAACTGTGGCAAATTATTTCAATTAAAAAACAAAACCCTTGTTTACATCCTAGAGCTCCAAATACTAGAAAGCTGGCTATTTAAAGTACAATATACAAGTTCCGGGTATTGTTTGAAATCTTTCATACGATCCCTTACTGTGCTTTGAGGAATAAATATGTTTTTACATACAATTATGCCAGACTACCCAATGTATTAGTATTTACTGCTATTTTAACACAAGCAGCCACAACAAGAGTTTTGGCTGAATATAATACAGTCCAAAATTAGCAACGTTTCCTGATTTAGGTAGGACAGGAAATATCTGACCAAAGAATAAGCAAAGATGAGATTTTCTCAGCTTTTGAGGCATTTTGGTTGATGATGGTGATGGTTCCACTTTTT
>JAVQJV010098085.1:0-30689 GCA_036024995.1 Gadopsis bispinosus
GTTAATTTATAGCAGCCTACATTTTCATTGCTTGTATTTAAAGAATGTTTGCGTCGAACATACTGGATTTTGTGTTTCCGATCTTTGTTTTTCCTGCTGGATTTCTTTCCAGTCATTTCTTAATGTGGATTAGTAACATGTAGAAACCCAACTTTTAAAATCAAACCACATGTAGTCAACAGTTTTGTTTTGGTATACCTGCTGTTATTATGTAAAGCTGACGCGTGCTTGTATAATACAACATTACAAGGACTGATCCAAAATTGTATGAATTTTGGAAAATTATTCAAAAGCAATTCAAATTGTAGTACTTTTGTATGAATCATGAGTACAGCTTACCAACAGCCATGTACAACATGTGGTTTTGAATACCCAAAAGGATCTTGATGTCCAGGGTATTCTCCGTAGGGTTCCCATCAGCTCTGAAACAAAGCCTAGGGGGAAAAAGCACAGGGGGATTGGGTTGTTACAATTCCAAGGACTGTGTGAAAATAGTAAATCATTAATCTATTTTTCTAGTATCCTGTCTCACAATTAAATATACAGTCTGCCAGTCCTCACAGGTTTTCATCCACTGTCATTGTGTTGCCAATATGTGCTTATTGGATTGGCTGTGCGTATAGGTGCCAACTCTCCAGTTGGAGACACACCAAAGTATTATTGGGCAGCTTTACTTCAGATTTGTCCACCAAAAAAACTGAAGGGAAAATCCCAACTGATGGCTTGTTGGATCAGCTGTAATCACTGATTGTGTTTGTACTTGAAAATGATATATTCAAGGAAAATATAAATGCAGTAACACCACAATAACGTGGTGGCCATTGTTTCCCTGGCAACAACTATACTGTGTCCCAAATACATACAACATACTCTAACCTGGTTTTGAACATGTAGTGTGTTTTTGCTGAAAAACCAATGACATTTAGTATACTTAATGTGCACTGTAATGCATAATAAATATACCTGATCTTTGAGTGTGCTATTGATGGATGCTATCGTTGCACATAGAAAATAGTTGCTCGATAGCCCCAGGATATTCTATGTAAAGAAAGAAAAAAAAACGTCATGATAAACATAAACTCTTTTTGTTTTTCTTTTGGTTAAATTCAGTTGACTAATATCAGATCAGTTTGATGCTCCCCTCCTGTTAAATTGTTGCTGCAGAAAGTGCATAAAAAAGGACTTTGAATCTTTGATGCACACGTCTGCATTAACACGATGGGCAGCTGTGTCTCATCAGTATGAACTCTCCTTGCCTCTAACTATCCAAGTACAGTATATTGAGTCCTATCACCATTGACCCTAATACTAAGATTCTCCATTAAGAATGAGTGTCTATCATGCCTATTATTTCCTGTAATTGGTCATGACATCTTTCTATTTTTTTACGTCACATGCTGCCCCCTGTATAGGGACTGTTCCCTATATAGATTTCTTGACTATATGATTTATTGAGCAGAATGTTTCACTCTGATTCTGCTCAGTTGTCTCATTGTGAAGGACAGAATGTTAATATATAATCTTTCCTTTTGAGTTGTCAACAGTTAAACATAAAAGCTTTTCTTTCAATTTAAATACGCTGAATATCAATTTATCCTGTGCTACTTACTGTTTCACACCCATGTATTATTATTTTCCCATATTTCCTTGACCACCCACCTATATTTAGTTAAATACTCCATTATAATTGTTGTATTTCCCACCTTGCACATGTTCTTTGTCAATAAAGTATTGAGGACAATTGGCCCCTGCTACAGAATGAAACACATACTTACTGCATGCAGTGTAAATTCCTTTTCAATCAACCACATTAACCACCCTATCATTAGTGTAAAGATCTTATGACTTAAGACTGTCTTTGAATAGCATATAATAGCATACAATGCAAGAGGAGGAATACTCATCATGTGCATCAAAAGAGAATTATTGGACACAAAATTGAATTGAACTCTCGAAGTAGTGGATGAGACTACTGCAAGCACCATAAAATGGGTACACCAAAATGTCCTTAAAACTGTATTCCTCTCAGACAACAGCAGCAAATAACTACATTATAAGAACTTACAAAAGCTCTCTTTTTCTGTTTGTGTGATCAGCTGAAAAGGCTGCTATTAGCATTATCACTTTGTAGTCTTAGGTTCCCAGAGGAATTATCATTGGATGAGGTATCAAAAGCTTCCGTTCCTTCCTCTCCCAATGACTCACATTCATCAGTGGATGAAATGAAATTAAGGCCCCGACAACTTGATAATAAGGATTTGGTTGGAGAATAAAGAACATTTTTGGATTGTAACGAGCTCCCATTATTTTAAAACATAATCATACAAGAAGGTGTGCACAGGAAAAAATGCTGCACTCTTCATTGTGAGGACAACTGTATTGTTGTGTGTTGCACCCCCTTACAAGACCAGTTTAAGGGAAAATCATTAGTGTTCTATGACTTGTTTGTGGTTCGATACATGTGGTTTAGCTCACATTTTGAAGCCATCTGAATAAAGCACTCCACAATGTTTAATCAGACATTTGTTCAAAAACATTGTCCTCCTCTTTGGGTCCAACTTATGACAGTAAAACAACACTGATAATTATTGTTGCAAAGATTCAAAATAATTCAACATGTATTTATTTGTTTCTTCCCCTGATATCCAAGAGTTTTTGCTTCATCTTGATGAAGGAGCCCCATGCATATGTATGGTTAGAAGTTGTTTGGCTTTCTCAATATGTTTATTTTAAAATCTTTTTTTAGCGTTACTCATAATTTTGTGTTATTCCAAAGTAGATTGTCTTGATGTTGGAAATTATAATGAGATTTATGTTTCTAGGACACCATCGGAAATGAGGCTTTAGTCTCAGGGGGATATTTCAAGCACTCATCTGATGTTTTTTTTTTGTCAAAATTTGAATCGAATAACAAAGCAGAAGATGATAGACAGGACGAAAAGAAACAAAGGAGATTGGAGGCTTCACTTGAGTGCTGAACAACCAAACAATGAACAAAACTAAACAAAACCTTCGAGAAAATCGCCTTACAACAAGGGATGAAATGCAAATGGTGCTATCAGTACGTTTCTTAGCAGTTCACTGGAGAATAATCGAAAGCAAGAAGTGTCTGCACTATGCCCTTATATTTCATGGATGTCAAAGCTGAAGTGGTTCTGTTTTAATGTGGGGATGGAACAGTTTAATCATTGCATAAATCATGGTCATTGATATGAAATAATAGATAGATAGACACTAATATTTTCAAGCACTGGCCCCAAGGGCCGCCAAGCCCCTAAATTTGGTGACCAAAATAAATTTTTGGTGGCCCAAATGTGAAGTTATGTAAAAACAAACAATACAGAAAAGGGAATTTAACACACCTTAACATAGCCTTCTTTAACTGAGATACTTCAATAAATTCAATAAAAACTATTTTACAGTCGCGGGCTCTGCACTCTCCTGTGAGTCGTGAGTAGTAGCTATGGCACACTACATAGAATAAAATGAGCCTATGGCGTGGCCATCGCTCCCTTTTATTCCCGACGCCCCACGTCTGCTGGGTCGTGCCATTGTCGTGAAGTCTGATTACACAGCTGACTGGAAACTGTTTGGAACACGTGACAATGCTGACAACATTTAAATGCTAAGGGACAACATTTCACATGAGTAGCAGAGGGTTAACAGTGACTTGAGTCCAATCATGGTGCCGTCACAGTAATGCGTGAGGAGGAGCCGTCTTATTGGCCCACTCGCGGCTAAACCACCGAAACATCTTGAGTCTAATGAAGATGACTCTGTTTTGAAAGAAATAGAACGTGTGACGTTAGAGGACCTCTCTGACAGACACTCAAGACACTCTTCACAAGGGCTATGCCAAGGTTAAACATTTTTTCTATGAATGATTTCTGTGCCAGGCCGATCGTACCTTGTGTTTGTGAGTCGGTGCGTGCACATATGATTTAATATCCTTTTCTTTTTAATCAGCATCAACGTTTGACCCACACATCAAAGGAGCTGCCTCTCCTTGAAGTTGAGTACGCTTGACTGGGCGCCGAGGTGAATGACAGCCAGGTAGGCCAACAACAACAACAGGAAATTGACCACAGTTAAGCTGCTTTTGAAATGCCTCATTAGGCTCTGCCACTGTCTACTGGAGGAGCATGACGGTGTATTTGCTAGACCTGATTTCGTAAACCTGAAATTTGAGAGTGAGAGAAGAGCTCACATATCACTGCAGCAGACGAGCATCTTTCCAAAGAAGCCCTCATGGGCCTGAAACATGCTGATCAATTAATATTCATGTAGAAAAATTCTATATCTTACTCACCTATCGCTCCACTTAACTCACCAACCTGCTCACACACACAGTCCTTCCCCAGCCAGGAGGGAAAGATGTAAATTTGTACTATGACTACTACTTTTACTGCTACTGTCACTACTGATTACAACTGCGGAGGCTGAAAGAGAAGATCAACACTGACCGGGCTGACATCCGTCAACACATTAAAATCTTTTATAGTTGTGTCCTTTAGATTTTAAGTGTAAAAGTGAATGAAATTTTTAGTCATCTATGCTGATAGCATTGATAGTAGCAGTATTGAAGGTGAAAGTCACATCACAAATGTACTGAAGTGTAATTTGTTGTTGCACAGACAATGCGGCAGAATGTTTAATAGGTGCATTCTTAAAATTTCCATCTAGCTCAAATTCTCACACCATGCATTTTAAACTTTAGTCTGATGTGCTGAATTAAATCAAGAGTTAAAGAAATAAGAAATAATGGCTCGAATTGTGAAAGACTCATATGAGCCTTGGACTGAATTTTTGTCTAGCCAATGATTCACATCCTTCCTTGATGTAAATCGGCAAACAAAAGAGTTACCCTTCTTTTATAAAAGGTACCGGGCATTTTAAGAAGTTGGCAGAGCTCTTAATTCGTGCCCTGCAGTTGAATTTAAAATGTTTAAATGATGGAATAAGTAATTCAAAATGAAAGGCTAAGGCATTAGTGACAAATGAATGAGGAAAACAGGTACACTGGAGTAATTCAATCATTTCAGTGCATTCTTGTTAAAACGGCCATCTTTTTTTACAAGTGCACATATTAGTAGAAAGTCATAATTTGCAACTGATGAGTCATGAGCTTATGTAAAATACGTGTCACTGGAGTCCAGGGGTGACGTGAAGTGAAGGTGAAGTGAAATGCTTTAGATTAATTAGTCTACATCATGTATGAGAGCACAAGCAGGATGCAAATGATCAATGATCTGAGAGTGTTTGGTATTGTTAATCTCCACATGCCATTACTGAATAAAATATCAAAAGTAGCAAAGTTAATTCTGAAACTGTTGCAAATGAACATCTTCCCTCCAAGGTGTTTGGCCATGTGTTTGAGTTAAGATGCCTCGGGGTAACTACTAGTCCTGAGGCTCTGAGGAAATTGTATCATATAGCACATGTTAATGAAACATATATCCAACAACTGATTATCGTTAAAGTGAAAAGGCAAGGAACCTATGAAGAAGTCACTGAATGCAAAGTGCTTGGAGTTTAACACCTTGCCAAGACCCTTAAACAGAATCAGAATTACATGAAATGAGCTTTAACTGAGGCAATAAAGATGGATGCTGTCTGCTCCAAATTGTACATTGAAAACTTACAGATGTGCATTTTTCCCCTCTTTTGAATGTCTGTCTTGTTCAAGCGTTACGAAAAGACAACATAGTTCTACAGCAGGATCAAACTACAGCAGAGCAGAGAAACGCCATCTGCAGCAACTTCGCCTTGAGTCAAACATCTTGAGCAGCAAATGGGGAAGGTGCTCCTCTTGTGGTGCCTGTGGAGTTTCAGCAGGAGGTTGTGTCCCTCTGCCTACTCTCCTCTTACAGTAACTCTGCCCCATTTAGCCCTTTGAGTGATCACAGCCTTAATGGACTGATAAGTGTTGGAGCCACGTTGTAGAGAAACTCTGGACATATGTTTACCCCTTCGCCCTGCAAATCATTTAAGGCATTTCTGCTATGAGGTAATCAATCAGTGTCTCCATACTTTCACATTTACACAGCTGAAAATGTCAAATAATTATAAGCATTCAAAGCCTTTTAGTACTGTGGGCTAACAGCATAATGAAGCAAAGCATTAAGAAGTCTTTTTGCTCTTATTGTAATTAGGACAAATATTCTTTCTATTGTAAAGGCCTGGTTATTGCTAGAGATACATTCCAGGCTCCTTGCCTCTTCTGTCTAACGTCTTGGTCTGGTTTGCTCTTCCATATTTTTGAGAAACACGACTTTAAAAATGGACAACTCTCAGTGTATGGTAAGAAATGTTGTACTTACTGCCTCTAATTCTAATGCATAATGCAAGTCAATAAAAAGAACAAAGTGATGTGTTGAATGCATAGAGGGAGATGAAGTTGCCAATTTAAAAAAAACGAGCTTTGATTCGAAAGTTCCTGAAGAAGCCCAGTCTGTCGATCCACTGCCCCTAAAAGCAAATGTTACTACTCTGCCTGAAGAATTATTAATCGTTACCCACTCAAATATTTTCATTCTGTCTCCTGCATGGGCCAGTGTTTCATTTCTATGGCAATCACGAGCTGCCATTTGCAGACTATGAGAGCAAATGTTAATTTGCCCCATGCGCATTTCTGTGCCGGAGGAGCCATAGGGCTGGGAGGTAGCGTAGTGGTCAAGAGAGGGGGGGCTGACGTGGGTATTTACTTAAGGTAATGTGATTGAGTTGTTCCCATAGATTTATTCTTTCCCTCAAAACCCCTTGGGTGAGGTGAGGAATAAGAGATGTGGGGGTGGGGGGGGCTTATGACAGACACACTTCTAACCAATTGTCACAACTGTTGTCTCACATTCTTGAGCGGCTCCAGCTCAGAAAGGCAACACATCCTGTAGATGTCATCTACTCTAGATTATGTGATAGTCTGTCAGGATCATCGGCTTCTAGTCTACAGATGGTGCATGTGCAACTGCAAGAAAGCTTTTAACATTTCTGAAGCAGGTGTTGGTGTATTGTCTTATCATCTGTTTAATATCTGTCTCTGCCAAGTCCTTTGAGACTTTGAACCCACCGTTATGTTGATTTACCATTATGGATCTGCCTCTGCCTAAGGCTCATCACACTTATTATATTATTATATTGAACACACTATCTTTATGTTCTTTAAGGTTTTAATATGATTATGCTTTTGCAGAGATTCACACAAAAACTCAGGTGCATATTCAGGCAGTGCTAACATCTAATATTTAATACCAGGTACAGGGAAACACAATCAACAGGTCCAGAGATGTGAAGTGACGTCTGTTCTGCACAACAAGATTAGTTGATGCCATTATTTGCCGTGCGAAAGCTCAGGAAAATTGACCTCGTTCAGGATCATTTCTGTGTAATATTCGAATTCTGTGTGAACGTAATCATGAGAAAAGCAAGAGGTCGAAAAATTATATTGACATGTGAATTAATCGCACGTTTAAAACGCCTCTGTTGTGTAAAGGCCTTTATTCAACATCCTGCATGCATCTGCGGAATCACACACTGTAGCTGGGCCTAGCCTAGCCCCTGATTAGCAATACGGTGTCCTTCCTGTTGTGCTATTGTTAAGAGTAAAGTTATATCTCTGTCAGTAATGTTATCTGACGTTACCACTGATTCTTGGAAGAAACAGATTTATAGACTAAATTCCTCTACAATCTTCTGAGAATTAGACAAGCGGCAACAAAACAGCTGGGACAAACTATGAAAACATCCAGGCAATCAAGCTGACTTTAACAGAAAGATATGTAACTCTATCAAGTGCTGTGGATGTGAATCTAAGGTTAACGTTGTGTTCAGTCAGTGATCTTTCCAGGATTCATGTCGGTAGTTAAGCATCTAAATACATAATACATAAGTAGATGTGCGCTAAACAAATATCATTACATTGTTCATTGTTTTCGCCTCTGCTCTCAAGCTAAACCCAGACATCTAAAACTATAAGCTTTTGGCTCACTAAAATGTTTATGTCTAGTATTTTTGTCCAGGTAGTGATAATAATTTCGCTTTACAGACAAAGCGGGTATAGCACATTAGAAATGGGCACTCCCAAAGATCGATGTGATTGATTTTAAACTTGGGTAGCAATCTGTTTTTTTCCCCACAAACTGAATGGTTGTCTCATCCAAAGCCAAATGGTTTTACACAGCAGAGAAGGAAAGGGGAAGGAGGGAGGAAAAGCAGGTCAGTTGTTGACATGGACGAATGGGGATACAGCAGAGCAGCATACACCACAGTGACCCAGATAGGACCCAGTCTAAAGCTAGAACATGCACGTGAATATTATATTATATCAAATTATAGTATATTATACAAGTGACAGTATCTACAATTGTTGTTAAAGATAAGCGACTGAAAAATCTAACCAAAAGTACATCTTTGTGTGCGTGTGTGCGTGTGTTCTGGCCTCAGTGCATCTTTACAGATATGAACAATATGTGTGAAAGTGTGTGTTGTTGTGCTCTCGCTTGAAAAGGTCTGCCTTTACTATATTATGTTTGTATACTTTATAGGAACTCAACAATGAGAATGACAAAATGCTCACAGGTGAAAATGTGTTGTTCTGAATGAGTGTGAAAGAGATAAAAAGCACCTCTACACAGTGAAGCATTGCCCTGATGTTTCAGCCACATGGTGGTGCTGGCGCACTGCTGACCGTAGGCCATCAACAGTTTGTCTGTGGCACACACTGCCTCCTTTCAATCCCGCACCATGTCTTTCTCACTACCTCCCACTTTGTCTTATCACATCCTTCGCTCTCTCACTCCTCCTCTCCTTCCTTAACATAATGTGAGATGAGGTGAAGTGTTATGGCAAATTAAGTAAAATTAAGACAAGAGAACAGCTCTACTCACCTATGTCGTGCGCGATTGTCATTGCAGAGGCACTGATGGAGCCCTGCCCGTGCTGTCCTTGGAGACTGGTGTTGATGACAGACTGCAGACCATGAAAGGAGTGGGAGTGTTGCATCCAGTGGAGGTGGAGGTGCCTGCACAACACATTATCATTCACCCTCTATGGTTTGTTTTGTTCTCTTTCCCTTTTCACACTTTGTCTGCTATTTTCTCCTCTCTCCCTTTTTCATATCCTTTCTTTGGCTGGATCATTTTCATTTGCTGAAATCTTGAAGTCTTTTCCATCTCGCCCTCTTCCACAATTCTGCTGTTATCTGTCCCACCACCTTTTAACCAACATCTACCTTTTCCTCATTCTGCCAACCTCTCCCCATGGCACCTGTCTAATTCTCCTTGTACCCACTCTGTGGTGCCACTCATAGCTTGCTCCTTCACCCTCCCCTTTCTCCTTTCCTGGCTCTCTCTGCCCTGGCAGTCTGACAATTGCTGGAGCTGCTAAGCAGTTATCACCAGCTCACAGAGGTGTGTGTGAGTGTGTGTGTGTGTACGTGTGAATGTGTGTATGTATGCTTGATAGTAATAATAGAAAGAGAATGCGTATACGTGAGCATACGTGTGTCACTGTGTGCATTTAGCTATTTTGCTCTTGTGTTCCGTAAACAATACAAACAAATGTGTCAGACAGGTTTCTATTATATGGGCGCTTTGTATGGCTCTTCTACTATAGTGTAATTCTTTTTTTGCAGCAATAAGGGGTAAAATGATACTGAAAGGCTGCAACTCCTCGCCTACCCCTGCCAAACATCCCTGGTGTCTAGCTGCTCTGGATCCATATAAAAGGCACTAATTTCTTTGTCTTCAAGGATTTTTTCTAGTTTTGGTCCCATCTGTCATTGGGAGATGGTTGAAAGAAAGGAGGAATAAGACCAGCTGGAATCCTTTGTCTATTGAAGGTAGATCACATTGTCGTAAGACCAGGACAATGCTTCTCTGGCCTTACGGCCACTGAGAGATGAGGGACACAGGCCAGGCTTTAGACCTCAGGAGCCGGGCATACCAAACAATCATCCTGGAGGAAAGTGATTCAGAAGGGTTTGAGTTGTTTGACACATTTTGAAGCTGTAAAAATGTAGCACCCTGCTTTAGCTATTCAGCTGTAAATTAGACACATTTCCAATGGTATATCTTATGTATTAGCTTCACAAAAACTCCATTGTTGGTCATTTCTTTGCTAAGTCAGTTCTCGTGCAAGTGGTAAAAGCAAAGATAAATTAGACTTTTTGCAAGCCATCCTCCTTGTTGCATTCTAAAGGGAGGGTGAGTGCATCCAAGTGAAGAAAGAAACACTAGAGAGAAGCCCTGTGGAATGCTACTCTTCTCTTTGTCATCTAGTATGCTATGGGGACATGAATGAATAGATCTGATATGTAACAGTTACCTAAGGTTATGTCTGGTAATTGTATGGTCCCACTATGTTGCAAAGAGAAAAGATCAGGGAAATTCTGATGAAAAGGTTGCTTTGTTCACTCTAACATCCTTATGAAAAACGTTTAATGCGGATTCATTGTTTTCTCCCCACAGGAGGGCCTGCATGAAAAAAAATATGTTGCTCATATGCCGACTGGTTCCCTGCAGTGATTGTGTCAATTCGACATGATAAGTTGGGCTTTTAAATCGCTGGGATCAGGACCTAATTCGCAATTTTTGTGTGAGTCAGTTATGAGGGCTGTTCCAGGTTGTGGTTAGACATACACAGCGGGGAACTGAACTTATTTGGATGAGTTCATTCTTTTCGGTGTATACTTTAAAAACTGTGTGACTAGCATAAGTAACATGCAATATAAAACTCATTAAAAATTCATTTCATGGGGTGATTTGCAGATGCTGTAGCTGTGACAATTTACCCTCCACCTTGAAAAAGAAATGCTATGACTATCTAGACTTTCTTGCACTGTAAATGGAGGTGTGGATATAGCTCAGATACAAGACTTACAGTAGAGCAAAATGAACTACAGCATGGTTGGATATGAAAAATTCATACACTACATACGCATATGTAAGGCCAACTAGTAGCAAGATGAGGCCAATTAACAGCACTCAAAAGTCTAGAAGTGATTAATAAACATTTAATTTGTAAAAATAAATATATAAATATCAGACTTATGGTTTGACCTCATATGTCTTCTCTTGTTCGTGGTGTCCACTAATGCCATAGCACCATAGTCTGGGCTGAACTGTGCTAACATTGATTTCCTAGATGGTTTTATTATAATAGAGTTGTCTTTATTTTTATGTGTATCATAATGGTAGTGCATTAATAAAAGGTGTTTGGCATTATGTTAAGCAACAGTGCATTTTCCTGCCATGCTGTTTCAGCTTAAAAATACCTAGAGGGGATGGTTGTCTGTTTATATGCAGGGAACAGATTCCTTATCAATTATGTTACTGTCTTTTTACAGCTAAAGAACAAGTGCATATGGCTATGGCAGAGGGGAAACGTCTTGCATTGGAAAAACAAAATGAGCACTAAAATGTCTTGGGAATAAATGGAAAAGAGAACAGCATTAGGGAGGCGTGTCTTATTCCCCCTTCTCTGCATAATTTACAAATTATCAATGTTTTTATTTTCCCTTTTTGCCACATATTGGTTGGAGGGCCCAGGAGACCTATTAAGGAACCAAGGGAAGAAAAACACCAGATTTCATCTGATTCCCTGGAGGGTAGATTCTTACAATGTTAAGAACACTTGCTGGAAAGAGTCCAAAACAGTACAAAAGTTTTAGTGCAAGTTTTTTTTTTCCTATAGTATTGATCCACTTAGCATTTACTCTCCCTGGTGTCTAAAGCAATAGCGCAAATTAGACAGGCCTAAGGCAGCACGTGAGCCAATGTGATGTGATCTAAAGTGCAACAAAAAAACAAAAACAAAGTTGGAACGCTCAAGAAATGCTACTTTAGCTCAAACTATAAATGGATTGAACAGTTTAAAAATCATTAACGTTTTGAGGAAGGAACATCTTCACCAGAATGTGAAAGACTCCAGATTAGCCACTGATATGAGGGAAAGCTATTGCCATGGTGAAATGAAAATGAAATTGAAATGGTGAACCAGAGATTGATTAATTTATTCCCTTCAGAATTCTGTCACTAAAGAGAAACACTTAAACCTCACTATCTTTTGAAGTTCTGAAGGACCTACAGACTCATGGTCCATCCACACAGATGTTTTCACTATTTTTCATGATTAGACAATTTCTCAGGATTTTGTGAAAGAGACAGAAGGAGTGCTTGATTGAGATTCCCCTCACTTCCTGTTAGCGTTGTTAAGAACGTATGCCTTTATTATTTCCTACAGTGAAGGTAAAAAAAAAACTACCTCCCACAGTACAAAACATTTCAGTTAGATAGCTGCTCGGAGAAAGCCTGGGGATGAGAAAAGGCCCTTTATCAAAAGACAACGTAGATAATTACTGTATTTGCAACAAAATTATGTCCCTTTTCTGCTTATTTTTGATTTACGCAAATGCAAACTTTGATGCATATCACATGGCAGACATGTTAAAATTGCTGTTTTGGCTTAGAATATTTGTTACTAGAAGACGCCTTGTGTTTTTGATGTTCAACCTACAACTGTGACTTGAATCCCATTTGTGATGGGCCACATGTTTGGCGTGGCACAAAAATAAAAATATTAAACTTATTAATTCAGTACGTTTGGTTACCTCACATAACCCCAGCAAAGCTCCAACAATTTTCAACCTGAGCAGAGGTCTAATTAGCCGGAATACCTGAAAAAGGAAACCCCAGAGCGAGTGTGCAAATTCAGTTGTATGACTTATGAACCATTTACACAAAGTGCGTACGTTTTACGTTACAAGGATACAGATGTTGAAACACAACACAGTAGGGATGTTACTGTATGTCAGGAAATGTGTATTTTTCTGTCAGTGTCAGAGGTTGAAAGCAGATGACTGAATCCTTTGCAAGAGAGCATTTTGCCCATAGGATTAAGATTGGATGGCTGGGTTTAAACCTGTCAAAAGAGCAGACTTAAATCCCTCACTCACAAACACTTTATGGTTCTCACTTGAGGTGTTTGTGAGCAGTGGTGGAAGGAGATATTTCTCTTTCATGCCACTTACTTCAGAAGCCATTCAGCACATCAACTGGATTGTGGAGGATTTATAGGGCATTGAGCAAAGAAGCCAAATTAGGGAAAATTAGTTATCAGTTTTTCTGTCACATTTGTGACAAACCTATTACAATTAACTATTGGCTGTGCATATTTCAAGTAATGTCATGTATAATAGCAAATGCAAAGTTATTGTTATTAAAATGTGTATGATGTATTAGAACCTTTGTCACCCACCCACCTGCACACCTGTTCCCACTTCCCCATTAGCCGAGTAGCAGATATGCCGGCCCACTTCCATTCATTCCCTGCCAGATCGTCTAATGTGCTTCTGCCTAAGCGTTCCAGCCATTTTCACTTCCTGCCTGAGTTTTGACTGTTGCTACTACTGGATATGTTTGCCTCATCTCCCTGGCCTGTCTTTTTGTGACTTTTGACAGTTTTGTTTAATTAAGTAAACTTGAACTTTTTATTTTACTGGCTAGGTCTCCGAGTCGTGCTTTTGGGATCAAACTAGTTTTTACTGAGCCTTTACAGTACAATCTGGCAATTATAGACCCAGCCGTCTCTGATTCAGTGCATAAAGAACAGGAAGCACAGATGAGCACCATTCACCACCACGAGCAGGTTACCTCCATTTGCCTTCGGGAGACCTCTGCCTGCCATGGGTGTATCCTTCCATAGGCAGATTCAGCAGCTCTTTGCCCAAGCCCAACCTTCGTCTCCGGGACCCCTCTCCAGCGTTCTTGCTCGCTCTCCTTCCTCCTCCGAGCCCTGACTCTCCCCTCCTGATTGCTGATCTGGAGACCCATCTGCATGCCAACATTTCCTCACTCAGTGCTCCCTGATCTTGAAGGTCCAGCCTACTCATTTCCTTCAGAGTTATCCCGTGCAGCTTACATAATTTTGCAGCTCACAGGCAGGACTACTGCCACGTGGGAGAGACAGTTGCTGACCTGCTTATCTATGAAGATGTTCACCACTGAGCTCAAGAAGGTTTTGACCACTCAACTACGGGGAAAGTAGCATCTTGGGGTCTGTTAAATCTAAGCCAAGAAGGAAGGTGTGTGGTTTCTCCATCGAGTTCAGAACTGTCGCTGCAGAAAATAAGTTGCATTCTCCTTCTCTGTATGATGCATATCATAACAGACTGTCTGATCTTATTAAAGATGAGGTGGCTGCCCAGGAGCTTCCCCCAGGCCAGCATGCCCTCATCGCCCTCACCATACACATCGACAGTAGTATCCGGTAGCAGAGGAGGGAGTCCTAACCACCAGCCCTTGAGACTTACCACGCCCCGGCCTCAGCATCCCTGTTCATGGCCTTGCCAGCCCATTCTGGCTCTAGCAGCAGGCGCTGCCAACGACACCCCTGAGCGAATGCAACTGGGCCGCACCATGCTCTCAGAGGAGGAGTGACAGCACTGCTAAAGGAGAACAGGTGCCTGTACTGTGGCCAGACAGGCCATTTTTGTAATAGGCAGGACTCACCAGTAATCAGGAGGACATTGGTGAACCCTCGATAGACACCTCTTCTGCTCAGTGACTCTCAAAACTGTCCCTCTCTGCTGGGGCATGTCAGGTAATTATTCTGAAACACTGACCTTTCACCTGATAGATGCACCTTAACTGCCTTTTATCCTGGGATTTCCATGGTTTGTCACACATATTCAACATATTGACTGGTCCTCGGGAATTATTTTGGGAGTCGTCAGTGTCATGCTGTCTGTCTCAGATCTACCTTGTCTCCTGCTCCTAGTGATTACTCTGCATTTGAGCTTCCAGTTCTCTCTGGAATTCATTTTTGAATATCTGGATTTGAAAGAGAATTTTAATAGAGCTTGAGCCACGTCTTTACCTCACCATCGTCCCTATAACGCCATTAACTTCATCCTGGCCAATACAGAAATACAGTGACTCCATAGGAGCAGGCATCATCAGACCCTCCACGTCACCAGCAGGCTTCCTCTGTCCCTTCATAGACTAGTTAGATCAAGCAATGTGTACCACCTGGTACGCATTAAGGAAGGGGATGAGTGGAAGACTGTGTGATGGCCCCTCTGCTTGGTTCGCTCTGCTGTGGTTGTGCTTTTGCATCTCTCTGCAGACCTATTGGGAGGTTAACTGGCGTCACGGGACACACCTGAGCCCAAGGTGCCCCATGCATATAAGCCAGAGCAGCAGCCAGTCCTTTGGCAGATCTCTTCCCACACACCTCTGCGTTGTTGCTTTTGTTTCCAACAGCCATGCAGCACATTTTTATCCATCCACTCTCTACACTACTGACTTAACAGATTCCACCCATTTATTTGCTTTGATTATTTTGCTGTTCTGTTTAACATAGCCGTGTGTCTCCTGTTTGTGTCCCAGTCTAAGAGCTGCACTGTGACAACTGCCTTTAAAGGTGCTACACATGAGATTTTGAACATTAATATAGGAGCAAACAACTATTTGCTATGTAAAGATATAGTGGATGATGACGTCCTGAGCAAAGAATGAAGTTACACTTCCTCTCTGTTGTTTTTTGTTTTGGTAGCCTGTCCAGCCACACGTGCATGTTAGTGCATGTGAATCCCCCCCCCCCCACGCATTTATAAAGAGACTAAGAGGGTGGTCTCCAACAAAACATTGTAAAGCTGAGATGGCAGAGTGCAGTTCGAACCAGCAATAGCTAGCGATAGCTAGCAAGCAAATAATTACGTTACGAGGATTTAGGTCACTTGGAAGATCGAAGAAGTGGCTCGGCAGGCACCGGCTGTGTCTGAAGGTGTTTTTGTGTTTGTGTGTGTGTGTGTGTGTTTGTTCAGCCTCTGACTGAACTCAACATTCACCAGAGACTCCGGTTCATTCATTCTATTCTCCAGTCTCTCTTCTCTTCCCTACTGTCCTCTCTGTACGTTCATGAAGTAAAGTACATTTCCCTCCCAGTCAGTAGTAAACATGGACGAAGAGAGACTAATTACATTATAACACCCAACAGTGAGGTTGGCACCTCTGTGGCTCGCTGCTGCCGACAGGTTGAGAAGTGAGAGTAAAGATAAATCCACTTTTGAATCCCAAAAGTTAAAAAAAGCCCTCTGAGCTCTCCCCCAGCCAGCTCCAGATCAGAGCAGAATCCGGTGTGACTTCGGGTGTTTAGTCCTCCAAACTCCCCCCCAGTAGTGAGTCCTTCCACTCTGTCCAGTCCTCCCCACACAACACTCTGCAAAGCCCTGTGATATGCACACAATTTTTCTGAAGATTTACTATTACTATCTATTTCTGGACTATTTATTGACGGTTTTTGTGAGTTTTATTTTGTTTCTGTTGAGTTTTATGAAGTGTGTTTTATGATGTGCGAGGTAAAATGGAGTGTGGTGGCTTTGAAGAGAGCGATGTAACTGCTGTTTCTGATTAGGGGGTAGGTGTGACCGAAGAGCCCATTCGTTTCGGTCTGAGATTCTGGTGCTCAAGTACGACATCTAGTTGCAGTGAATATCGTCACCTTTAACACACCGAGCGGCCACTATGAATATCTGGTGATGCCTTTTGGTCTGACCATAGCACCTGGAGTTTTCTAAGCCCCAGTAAATTATGTGCACCAAGACATTTGGATGACATTCTGATATTTTCCAAGACCAATCAGGGATATGTGCAACATGTGCGGGGTGTCCTCCAAAGACAACTGGAGAACCAGCTGTTCATCAAGGCAAAGAGGTGTGAGTTCCATGTCTCAAAGGTGTTCTGAGGTTCATTGTCACTGCAGGCAGCATCCAGATGGACCCCACCAAGGTCTGCAAAACTGCCGTTCTGTGGCAGCCACCCTCAATGCCCTCACCTTCTAGAATATTTCATTTGTGTGGTCCCAGTCTGCTGAGGAGGCATTCAGGGAGTGTTGCTGTGGTGCTGGTGCACAACAGCTCCCGTCCTCACCTTTGTGGTAGAGGTCGACCCATCTGATGCAGTCCAGCAATCCGTCCAGGACCAGAAGCTTCACCCAATCACTCATCTCCCACACACTATATCCCCAGCAGACTGGAACTACGACAAAAAAAACTAAATTTTTACTGAGCCTTTACACTTCACTCAAAGCAGCATTGAGCTCACAAATAATACTTAGCCAAATATAGAAAATAATTAACTTGAGCGCAAGACTATGTGTGTGTTGCAGTGCTTTTTTGGATGTGTCTTAAGTGTGATTGTGAGCAACCAAGGGGGAAATTGGAGAGGGCAAAAAACAAAAACAAGAAATGATTTTCTGAGGAGAAGTTATTTGAGTGGAATTACAATGTCTTGTTATTTTGCTAAGTTATACTGTGTTTGCATAAAGAGCACAACATTTGGGAATTGCCTTGTGTATCATGCAAATGTTACCCTGTATACTTTACCCACAAGTTGCTGGTTATAATTTGGAATATCAGTGAAATTACATTTTTACAACTTACAGGCTGCTACGTTCTGCCATGTTTTGCCATATAAAGCAGACCACACAGTAGAATTCTAAATGAACACATATTTATTAACTCATACAGAGTAACAAAACAACATGGAATGCACCAAATATTAAATATGTTTTTGCAATTTTTACAGTAATAGGGAACTGCTAAAGGTTAAGGCTGAAAGATTCATTGTGTTGAAATCTAAACTACAAACTGCCAATCTGCGATTCAAACAGTTTATTAAAGACTTTATTAACAACATCTTCCCATGCTCTAAAAGGTGGAGGAGCTACCACAGTTGCAGTTAAACCTTTGAGCACATCATAGCAACAAGAAAAAGAAACATCTTGATCTGTCAGTCTATTCAGAGCTGTCAACTGTTTAATTAGGGCTTGTCAGTCAGACATACAAACCTTTTATGCTGTCAGATGTGACTTACCAGAGGTTTGCCAGTACTTTTGTAATATAACTTTAATGTTCTCATGTCTGAGTTGTAACGTTGGAGAAAAGTATTCCAGTATATCCAGCAACTTTTTGGGGGTTTCACAAACATCGAGGGTGATGACGTTGAGGCGGACCAAGGGGCGTGGCCGGCTCCTCAGCCGTCGCCTGGCAACGAGGGAGAAGCCGATTGGGATAAGTGGTGGCAGGTGTGCTCATCCCGGTAGAGAGACTGCAACCACTGGGCACCTGGGAGTGGACACACCTGCCTCGCATCGATCCATAATGAGGAGCAGCTTAAAAGGAACCGGACCGAAGAGATCGGGGCAGAGTAGAGGCGGAAGGACAGGAGAGAGCAAAACGACAAACAGTATCTGAGCAAATAAAAAGCATTACAAGTGATTGATTGGTGCCTGAAGTGTCTGGTTTTCTCAAGGGTCACACCCTTCAGCGTGAAAGGTTACAACGTGTAAAGACCCTCCGCAGACAACACAAACACCATTTGATAGTACACACTAATGACAAAACTTCCTTGAGAATTAAATATTTTTGATCAATTAATATAAAGCTAACGAGATGAGAAACCTGCAGGCACATTATCGTCAGGTTGCTCGGCTCCAGCTAAAATGTTTCTGGTGGCCATCTGCATCACAACGTGACACACCACTGAGCATTTACTATACATGCCTTTACATGCCATTCACAGACTGCAAGCCATTTCATTGCAGAGAACAGTTAAAGAACATAAGTGCATTTGGATAGGGAAAGTAATGGCATTTTTGACTAAATTCTTTGTCACGAGGAGGCCTCAATGAAGTATCACTCCTTTACTCCTTTCTTGTAGACCTGAAGTTATCTATTCTTGCACATTTTATACATGTCGTCAATTTGGGACCAAATCACGAATCTCACGATGAAAACCCTGTATTTTTCTAACATATGGGCACATTGGTCTATGTAAGGTACGAGGATAATCATTTGCCCCCGATCCTACCTACCTGTTCAATCAGACTTTTCTGGTTAAATTTTGCACAAGGAGGGAAACTTTATCCAAATGTTCGTACTTATTAGTCTTCTGCATTCTAAATTAATGAACAACCAGCATACATGCCTTAACTTTGATAATATTTTGCTCTAAATTACTTACTGTGTGTGAAATCAAGTGTCCATGCAGTTTTGTTAAAGTCCTGTTCAGACAGACATATCAGAGGTGCCACGGACTATTTTATCATTTTGATTTATTTACAAAATTTTGTCAGATCTAACTAATGAATACATTGTGCAAACATTGTGAATACATTCAAAGAACGATGTGTAATTGTCCCAATATATCATATTACCAAGTCTGGGTGCTGGCAAAGGCTATCTTTATTGTGGTTCAGTCTTATCCTATCACACTGTGTTACTCACACGTTACTATACATATGGATAGATGCAGATATGATATGTTAGTGTTAGATTTGGTCAGTTTTCTACTACTACTACCAATGATAATAATATTGCCATTGTGAGAACCCTTCCTTTCATATTGTTTCAGAGGGATGTGAATTTTGTATTCAATGGATGTGGCTTTTGTGGGGTTTCTCAGTTGGTTAACTTTAGGTCTTGCCCCTCTAAATGTCTCCACACAAGCATGGTTCATGGCAATTGTTTAAGCGATGGTAACACTGATGATGAAACTCTGGGAAACTTTTGTAAAGGACTGCAGGAGAAGAAGAAGTTGACGTAGAAAAAGAAGATGGCTGTGCTTCAGGCTGAGTGGAGAGTTGGAAGATGAGTCCCAGAAAAACTTGTACACACACACACACACACACACACACACTAACCTCAATGTGACCATTCAACACTGGGCTGGAGGGGGGGTACTACAGCTTTAGGGACAGCTAAGGTTATGCAATGTTTTCAGATATTTCAGCATTTCTGCCGCTGACATAGATCATGCACTCCCTTGGCAATAAAGCTATAATAAAGGGGCTGTTACCTTAACTCAGTTAATTGGCTTAACCGGACTCACCTCTTTATGAACTTGGCCCAGATCGATTCCAGCTATTGTTATGATCATGTTCAGATGGGCATTGTCATAACAAAGAGGTCAGATGTATACAGTATATTGTGGCTTTCCATTTATAATGAATTGTTGCTCTGGAGCCCTGCTGTCGAAATAGCTATTGATTAGGAAGGGCTGATGGTAGCTGTGTTTGATTATTCATGTGAGGACTTACCTGGGCAGGATCGATACAGCCCCAAGGATGGAAACTGCACACACGCAGGCAGGTGCGCAAAGAGAAAAACAGGCCCACCATAGATCACATTTTGTAGCAACATATGAGTTGCTTCATATTATTTATTAAATTAATTGTCTTCTGTTTAGATTTCATGTTCTACAAATTCACAAAGACAGTTCATTTAAAAAGCCTTTGTTTTTGTTTGGCATTTACATAGTCTTGGTAATTTAATTAAATAGTTTATTGCATCATTTTGTTTTCTTATCCTACAGTATGCAATCTCGCTTTCAGTAAGAAAGCAAACATGTCAAAACAGCAGCAGGAAGCTTACAAGTAGGTTTGCAATTAATAATCTGAGGATCGCCATCACATTCCTTCAGACAGAAATGCGGCGCGTTGCTCAAACACGGCTCATATTCTATTTGTCATTGGCAAAAATAACAAACCTGACAAGTCAAGAAAACAACAACACAATAGAAACACAACCAAGAGCCTATTACCTGTGGAAGATATTGTGCTTGCGCTTGTTGCTCTGGTGCCGGTGGAATGGTAATGGATGGACAATGATGGCAATGGAAGCAATCTCCTCATCGTAAATGAATGTACATCTGCTGGATTGTTTCCCCCAAAGAAATCAAGAGGAATAACCCCATCAATTAGCAGGCACACACAGAGGCATGGTGTGATGTGAATGACAACATTCAAGGCCTCCTCCCCTGCAGCCGACGCCAAGCATCCAGCGATCTGAAAACGTGCGCCCATCAACCATGCATTCCTGCTCACAAAGCAAGAAATGCTTACTAATAAGTGTGGCAATATATTTTGGTTTTGTTCTCCCTTGTGCCTGTGAAGTGTGTGTGTGTGTGCGTGTGTGTGTGTGTGTGTGTTAATTTGTGAGTGTAAGTTCAGCGTATTTATTTCCCATGCTTGATTTTATTATTTTATTATTTATTAATATGAGGACTCGAAACACACTGCTTGATGCTTTTAAATGAGCTTTGGGTGAAATACAACACTTGAATTCAGTGGGGCACCTGGAGGTCAGTGTATGGATATATTGAACCTCATTGTGTGTGTGTGTGTGTTTCTCTCTCTCTCTCTTTCTCTGTGTTTGTGTGTGTGTATATCTAAATGATAAAATGAGCACACGGAGCACCAGGTGAGGCTACTCCCACCTGAGGACTCTGCGGTGAGGCTCCAGATTTGGCTGAGGAGGAGCAGGAGGCCTTATCAAAAGCCCGGGGAACAACAAAAACCTCAGCTGCACAAAGGACTCCACAGAGAGAGAAGAAGCTCATATTTAAAGAGAAAACTGCTGCATCTGTTTTCTCTGTTTGTTCTAATTCCACGCAACTGAGGTGCTAACTGTATTTTTTTTTCCAATGCAAGAAACTGGATAGAAAAAGAAAACATACAGAGCTTCCCTAACGCCACCTTAGTCTTTCTAGCTTTGTCATGTGACAAATCCATTATGCACACTCTGACGGATGAGGTAACAACAAAGATCTCATGCAAATAAATATGTATAGACACTGCATTTATGCTAATCTCTTGTATTACTTAAAGGTGATGGATCTGACATGACTGGTAAATTCTTTGTGGCACCCAAATCCTCATTTTCACATGTATCAAAATGTTTTTGCCTCATGCTCAGACGATTTAAAAAAGTATTTTGTAATGTGATGCAAAGCTCAACTTAGTCAAATTCTTTCAAAAATAGCTTTGAGAAAATAAAATAAAAAGGGAAAATGAAAATGCAAAACCTATGTCGAAAGTTCAGCACATGTTTTGTTGCTATGCATTCCCTCTCTATTATTGCACCACGGCTCGGGAAGTATTTAATCCGATACACACATTTATGAAATGTATTTTTATGCGGCAAGTGTGATGAGACTGAACTGCATTCTGCACTGCTGCTCTGTTAATCCTTGCACCATTATTCACCTTATGCTGAAAGTGGAGGCTACAGCATCTTGAGCAGATTAGAATTGGAAAAAGAAAATTAAAGTAAAGTCAATGTCATAGAAGGCCATTTTTTTCAACCTGGAGTATTTAGGCGAGGAACACAAGAGTCCCTCCACCACATTGCCTTTGTGTGTTTGTGCCACGTAGTATACTAAGAGACCAACAGCACAACACCAATAATCAAGATGGCAAACTCAACTGAAATCATATTACCCTTGATTCTTCTCAGGGAGAAGTTATACATTTTCATCTCTAACTTCACACTTTCGAACAAATAGCCATCCTCTCTTTTCAAGTGCTGTGTATTTTGTCTTCTCTCCCTGGAACGTACATTCAGTATCTTCTTGGCAACTCTAGCACACAACGCAACACCCAAGGTCAGTTTTTGTCTCCCTGGCAACAGTGCAATACATTTGGTGCATTGTCAGGCTATTTAATCAAGACTGGCTCTCTGTGTGTCAGATGAACATGGACATTCCTTTTATCTCCAAAACTGCTGAGTGAGGCGGACACCCCTCCCAAAAAAGTGCGAGGGATGGCGAAGGGGGACAAGCTGTGAGAGAAGGTGAGGGCGAAAGCGAGAGTGAGACTGAGAGGGAATCTTGTGGAGCGTCAACTAGTGCAGCTGTTAGAAGTCCTTGATGATGCCTTTGTATCGATCAGACTGTATCATGGTCACCCACAGTAAATCTATTCGCAGATGACCGCTGCAGCTGAAATGCTTTTGGATGTAGGGCAGCAAGAAGAATAAACAGAAACATTCTGCCAACTGATTTTCAATCCACTTAACCTCTCCACTCCTCATTTGAACAATAACAGGGCAGGAGAACGGGACAGAGAAACATTAGGGGGTGGGGGGAGGGGAGGGGGGGCCATTTTGCATCTCATCTGTTGACAGTCAAGCATGTTGTTATCATTGTGTGCTGCCCTCTAGTTTATCTCCCTCTAGAAGATAGTAGCCCGCTCCTCGTGACTATAGGGCCAGACAGCCAATTATCTATGTGCCCTCTATCTGATGTGATTTATATCACTAGGCTGTCCCTACTCTTCTGTCCCCTCTCCGCCTGTGATCAATCATTCCCTGCACAAACACAAAACAGCCCTTTAACAAAACATAGCTAATGTTCCGGATTGCCCGCTAAAGAGGCTGAAGATATGAATCGGTTCAGATCCTCACAGAAGCAAGGCGACACTGACATTGAGAGGGAGCACAAGGTGGAGGCAAAGTGGGGTTGATACTCTAAATGTTGCCTGCTACAGAATGTTATCTCAGAAGAATAAATACACTGTTGGAGGCCCTGTCATATTAGTCTGTTCATGTTTATATGCGCGCAATAAAGTTTTGATCTTGAAGAGTGCATTGTTTCCTGTGAATCTCTTGTGCGTGTGAATCCCGCATGGTAACGGAGGAGTATCACAAAGACTTACGAATGTAATAAATATGCTCAATAGCTATTGCAGAAAACAAAATCTAAACATAGATACTATTAAAAATGGGGTTTAATATGATAAAATGTTAAACCAAGCTGTAAACACAACCTTGATATATCGTCATATTGGCTTATCGGTTGCTTATACATGCACCTGTTACGACGCTTTGGAGATGTATTTCTGGCCACCTGCTGAATCTAGGTCCAATAATCAATCTCTTTTGAACTTTGTTTTTTGCTCTCTGCCAACTCCTGAGTGGAATATCTGTCTCTTCAGCTGCTAAATGCTCCATTATGTTCACAGCTAGTTGCTACCTTGGTCTGTTTGCAGTGTTTCGCTGGGGCGGTGCATACAGTTGGTTTTTAGAGCTTTTTCACAGAAAACAGCTGTCTGCTGCATCTGGAAACCATGTTGATGAGACTGAACATAAACAGCAATGTTGTGGGCTGCAAAAATGCTCAGTACTGAGGGGAACCGTAAAGTCAGGTGATGATTCTCTGTGGGTTTATGGCTACGAGTGACACCTCCTCACATACAATTAGTCATGTGATCCACTGTTACTATGAAAAAATATATAATATCATATAAAATATCAAAGCGACTTTAAGGATTATAACTTTAATATGAATTTATGAGGAATAGGATTATCTTTGGTGTTTATCCATTCACAATATGTAAATTCATAACGTCTCTATTTTGTATTTATAATAAATGTAATTATTTTCTGCTTTTCTGTGCAAAGCAAAGCCACAACTATAATTGTTTCAGCACTCTAATTAGAAGTCTTTAGATAAAAACTTGATACACTCCATCTGTTAACACAGAGTTAACACTAACACAGTAGAGTGCTTAAGTCTGAGGCAGTGCTGCGCCAAAATCTCCACCACCCGACTATCTGATTAATGTGAATCACTCTAGGTCTCCGCCTCTGGACACTTTGAGAGCCCACTAGACTCCATAAAGCATTTGCAGAACTATAGGTATAGCGAAGACAACTCCCCTATGTACATTTGTTATTGTGAGAATGTTGTGAATAGTTCAGGATCATGAGGTGATCAATACCAGAAGGCTGGCTGGTTAATGATGTAGAACCTGAGCATCATCTGAGACAGGAGAGATGGGTAGAGTCAGGTTTGTGGACTCTCCTCTTTCATTAAAGAAATGATCAGTAAGCACAACATGTCTCTCCCCCAAGGGCACTGTTTTAAGAAGCTTCATACTAAAGAAACCTTCCTCACTCTTAGAGTATATACAGTATACAACTGCATGTGTGTGGAAAGTTTAAAAAGTTTAAAGTTAGTAGGTAACAGGCCACAAGACACAGTGTGCCTGAATGAACACATTACCTCAGTGTAGTTTGGTTGGCAAAGCACAGGTTTGCTGATCTATATCCCAGATTCTAGTATTGACAGAGACAGTTTAGCACCTAACTTCACTGCTTCTTACAGATGCGCTTGTTAAGACTATACTGAAGGGTTTTACATTGTTGACACCGTTCTAATTTGATCCTGTTAAAATGCAAATACACACACACACACACACAGCGCACTCAACCGCAAGACAAAAAATGGTGTAAGCTGCTGTGTAAGACTTTCATGAGTTTGAAAGCAACTTTTTAATTTTCTCCACTCCACTCTTCCAGAGATCTCCTTTTGCTATTTCCCTCTTTTTGCTTCACCCTCACACTTTTGCCACTGAACACAACTGCCAGCCAAGAGGATTGACAGCGCTATACTCTCTATTAAAACAAGTTACGCTCACCCGCCCCCACACCGATACAATGGCCTCAGTTCTTCTTATTTGAAGTGACAGAGGAAATCTGGATAATTGTATGATTGATTCTCTTGTGTTCTTCCTCCACTTCACTGAGCAGACTTTATTTAGGAGCTGAAGAGGGAGAGAAATCTTGAGATACAAGATGCTCAAGCCTGCAGAGACTCACATGTGAGCGGCACGCACACTTAAATGCACCCCCACACACATAAACCCACTAACTATTTCTGGAGTGTGGCTGCGCATTGTCGAGGGTGTGTGTGTGTGTGTGTGTGTGTGTGTGCGTGCGTGCATCAATGAGTCAACTGACTCTTTCTTTGCCCTTTGTCTCTCTGCCACTTCCACCTCAGAAAGCCAAGGAAGATCACATTAAGTGGGGCTGCTGTTGCGTAGCTGCATTTGGCTGAGTGCTGAGGGAGATATGGGGCAAGGCATTACTCTAAGTCAGTCCCTACAGGCTTCAGCCGATCCAGAAACAACAAGGCCAGTGTAATTCACAGAGCCAAACGTCCTCACTCCAGTGGTTCAGGGCCTGTTATAAGCTCATGTTCGCTTTTGAGATAGGACATTGTCACATAATGAACAATGTATGTGAGTGTATATCAACGTGTTCACATTCATTTCTTTGTGAGGGCAGGGTGATTACAGATGTGTTTTTTCCAATTTTACATGAAACTCTTTCATTAACTCTATGTGCATTTGAAAAATGCCCTGTTTTTGTCATTCTTCATTTAACTGTACTTGTAAATACTGTAACTTGGTATAAATGTCATGTACTCACTCCAACTCCAACTCTTGCAATATTCTACCATGTTCGCATATTTCTTTTCTGTTAATAAATCAGCCACTTTAACACAACAGATTTTTCCTATTCCTACATGATTATGTACATAGTGTCAAGGCCACACGGTTGTCATTGTCCAATTCACTGGTTGCTGAATGGCATAAAGGTGGGTCTTATCTAATATGTGCCTGTCAGGGAGAGCAAGAGAGAGATGAGAGAAGGAGGAGGGATATGAAAACACAAGAAAGTTGGCGTGCTGCGGAGTGGCGAAAACCTCCTTTTGTTAAGACCATGAATGACAATGAATAATAACCCTCATCCCTGAAGTAATCTGGTTTAGTTTCCATCTGCTTTTACATGTTAACCTAAATGAACTGAAAGAAAATGCTTGGACTAGCTCTCACCACCCCAACTCGAGGAAAGTGATGCAGCAGGAGACGAGTCAAGCTCACTGGGGTTACTATAGCACAGCAACTAGCTAGCTAGTTCAAGACTGCATTATGCTGTTGTTAGAATATTTTATACCACTTTAAAAGAACAATAGCCCACTAGTAACACTTCTCATCAACATTTCCATCAGTCACAGTGCATTACATGTTCTAGCAGTGACTATACAGACATTAATACACCATAATTTCAACAGTGCTGCACTCTGACTCACTTCGGACACAACTCTCATAGACTGGCAATGTTTCAGCACCGCCAGTGGAATTGATCAGCTTCCGTTGAGAGAGGGCGCCCTTGAGCAAATAACCTACCCCAATACATATCAAATAATTTCAGTGATAACAAGTGGAATCATACTATACAAACTCTGTTACAACAACATATCATTTCTCCAGCCTGGTCTGTGACAAAACGCACTCGTGATTCATAAGATTAAGTAAATATGTGAGTTTCAGTGTTGCATGTAGAAATGTCTTAAAAAGATTGAAATAATTTATTTATACACTTTAGATTTGCACAGAAGAAACAATGTTGAACTTTAAATGTGGGGGCGCTAGGGGCAGCAGGACTTGTGAACTGAAGGTCATTAATTCATGTGCACAGTCTGGGAAAATGTTAGAGCACAAAGTCAACGCCCTCAACAATAACTGCTGAGATGCCATTCAGCAGGGCACCTAAACTCCCACCTGCTCCGGTGGTGCAGCTCAGTGGCCAACAGCAGAACAGTGCTGTTGTTTGGGTCTGCTCTGTGTCTAACTGTGTGTGAATATGAAGAAGAATATTGCTGTAAACAGCAAATGTATTCCCTCCTAAATTATTCCATAATGAACTATAAAAATAATCTTTAGATGCTTTTTGTATGTGCCTCAAGGTTTACACAATCATAGAACAGGATGTGAAAATCAATTTTGCATTTTCCTCTGTGATGAGTTTGACATTAAAATAATGCAATTGGTATTCTACACAGATTAAAACAAACACAGTCTATGGCCATAAATAGAGAGTTATTTCAGTGATGTGACACTGATGCATATTGGTTCACACACACACACACACACACACACACAATATTAATATAATGAATATTATGTTAATATTAGAACCAGTGCACGATTCTTGTCAGCTTTGACTTACTTTCTATCTGAGGCAGAGAAGAAGTTGACAGCTGCTTTTAAGTGTTTCATCTGATATGCAAATGTTTATAAGTTGATGTCTTAAATGCTTTATTGTTAAATGCGTCTGGGGAAAAATAAAGTGTTTCTTACAAATATCTGACTAATTTGACCTGGCTCAGTTATGACGAAACAATGCAAACAATGCAAACATCCATTTAAAATGGCCGTCTTGACTGGATTTGAGGGCTTTGGTTGGGAGCCACAAATGTTCAGACTGTGAAAAGGTTGACTGAGCGTAAACTAATTGGCCCACTGTACTTTATTGATATACTTTATTCATGCCACAAGGGTGAGCGCCCCTTCATTATCTTGGTCAAAGGTACTTTAGGTGTAATGGTTGCACTGGAGATCAATTAAAACTAGAGATTTTCTCCGTCGCAGAAAAGAACATCCCCAGTTTGATTGTTGACCCCAGTGCCCCTGTGTGACGTTTACATGTTCACTTTGTGTCTTCATGGATTTGTGGCCACATACACAAATCTAACGGACTGTTGACAGCGAGGATAGGTATGAATGTAAGCAGTCAGACCAGCTGGCTGTTAGCTGAACAACCTGGTTTTAGGGTGACCACACTAACAACTTCTTCATGCTTTACATAGACACAGATCCAATGGAGTGTGCATGATCACTATGACATAATGCTGTAGCCGAAACATCTGGGCACATTGCTTCTATATGGGAATAGTTTTGTCTAGAACCTGATATTTCCACATGTTACATAAACACACATCTGTCCTGGACTTAACTTAAGTTTAACTGGATCTTACTTTATGTTTGTAGGGCAATTTGAATGATCTGTGGGTGAACTTTATTACACTGTTCAGTCGGATCTGGGTGGAAAACTATCTTAAAGGGAAAGTAAATAAAATCTGCCCCAACAGTTACTAAATTCAGAGCTTGACTCTTTTTTTGAATCAGTCATGAAATGTGTTTCAAACGTTGCCAATGTAGTGCAACTAGAGGTTTCAAGTGTGCCCTATGAGATTATGGTGATATTTTTACATGTGCATTTCAACAATGGAGGCAGTCAATTTGTCAGTGAGGGTCATTCATTCACCTCAGGTGCTTCAAGTCCAGAGTTTGGCAAAACCACAACCACTGTCACCAACAGCATCACATGGAGTCAAAAAAGTACAAAACAAACATAAGCATGCAACAATTCTAAAATGTATGACATCCATTCGCCATAGAGGGATTACAATCCTCAATTTACAAGGAAGGGCCTATATCAGTCAAAAGTGTTAGCCAAAAAGTAAATAATAGAAGCTTGTGGTTAAAAGTCTGTGTATTTACTTAAGTTGGCTGCAGCACTTTGGACAAGCTGAAGATTTTTAAATTTCTTTGTGGTTGTCAAAAAGAGGACGTTGCAGAAATCATCTATCGGCTCTATAAGAAGTACTGTAAATGAATGTAATAAGGTTTCAGAACCCACCACTGGGGAGCTTGGCAGACAAATAGCTGCATTGGCAATGCTGCTTGTGTGAGATCTTCATACGGGGATTAGTTGCAGACAAGCTTGATCACAGTAGGGTGCTGCGATTCTTAATAGCTATCAATAGTTAAGTGGTATCCTCAAAGTTGCCTGTGTCAGCTATAACCATTTCCATTTAATTTGTGTTCAAAAGCAGGAAAATAATTGAGGGGTGATTGGTGGGGGCGCAATATGTGTTTAGTTTACCATCCATAAAACTCAACAAACATCAATGTTTGCAACATCATTTCACCGTTCATGGGGGTATGCTGGCGATGGTGACTGAGAGGTAACAAATACAGTATACAATATACATGAGGCATTTTTAACATCTGATTCAATTTGAGAGGTAATGTTATAATAAAAAGAACATTCATTGATTGCAAAATGCAGATATTCACGCTAAAAGCCACTTCCGAAACTACGGTTGATTAAACACAGAGGACAATGACTTATCTAAGTTGAATCAAAAATCATTCAAAGTATGTAAATAGTGTAGAACTGTCTAATAAATGTATATTTTATGTCAGTTCTGTATGGCAATAATTATATAATTGCGAATATAGTTATTTAGCGATGCTGACTACATCAAACTACTACTACTATTGCCTCTCAAACAACATGCTAAATTCAGATTGCATTATTTCTGCGACTTCTGAATTCCAGCTCACTTCATTTCCTCATTTTAATAATTTAGTGAATGTGTTGGTGGTCCACATTCAGCTCACTGTATTTACTGTAGCTGTGTGAAGTCCTTCCATATCATCTCAGCACACTGGATCTGAGGAAATCCACAACATCAGCAGTATTACAGTGTGTGTGTGTGTGAGTGAGACATGCACTTGTCAACATTATTAGAGTCTGAGCCTTTTAGCCCGTTTCTCCACTCTTTCTGTATCTCTCATGAAAAATGCCCAAAGACTAATACTGCTGTCACTATCTGAACAAATGGGTCACAAGGCTTCACGATGATGATGACTGAAACGCAGCCAGTGGGTGGTGGTGGTGGGTGAGGGGGCGTACTTTCAGCATCCCCCTCAAGCCCTGGGCCTCAGGTAACTCGTCAAGTTTCACCCTAAAGAGGTAGGTGGGGGTGGGAATGGTTCTTAGCCTCCACAACGTGTCTTTCTTGCCTCATCAAAGAGCTTCATCCAGCTCTGCTTTCCCTCCCATGAAACGTCTGCAGCCAGGCAGCTCAATCAGACACTGCACCACTGGTTATTCCTGAGGGTGTTATACAGTAGTAATAAGGCCAAGTAGATGTAAAGGCTGTCTTTACAGTGGCTGTACACAGTCACAGTGCTACAGGCGTACTTCGCTAACAACTTTGAGGAGAATACCATTGTATAACAATTTATTGGTGAAATGGTAGCAAATGGTGAATAATAATAATAATAATGATACTGCTGAATGGTGCGAGGAGATTTCAGATACAAGCATGTCAGTGAATGTCTTTATATATAATATGTAGCCTATTTTATTGTAGATATATGCTTCAGTTATGTATATATATATACTGTATATATTTATAGATATAAGCAGATAA
>JAVQJV010098086.1:0-12029 GCA_036024995.1 Gadopsis bispinosus
AGTTGTCTTCCGTGGTCTTCCAGGCCTTTTGGTGTTGCTGAGCTGGCCAGTGCATTCTCTCTTTTTAAGAATGCACCAAATAGTTGATTTGGCCACTCCTAAGGTTTCTGCAATCTGTCTGATAGGTTTGTTTTTTTCTTTCAGCCTAATGATGGCCTCCTTCACTTGCACCTCTTTGGACCTCATATTGAGATTTCCCATGAACAGCTACCAAATGTATATTCAACACTTTGAATCACCTCCAGATGATATCTTCTTAATTTGTCATGAAATAATGAAGGAACAGGCCACACCTGGAGATGTAACTGTTGTCAGTCAATTGTCCAATTACCTTTGAGCCTCTGTAATTGGGGGACTTTGTATAAAAATGGCTGTAATCCCTAAACGGTTAATGTGATATTTTTGTCAAACCCCTTGAATTAAAGCTGAGTCTTCAATCACATCTTGATTGCTTCATTTCGAATTCATTGTGATGGTGCACAGAGGCAAAAATACAAAAATGGTGTCACTGTCCAAAATTATGGACATGCCTGTATATGTATAGCACACTATCAGTCCCCTCCAGCAGGATTCCTGCCTGCCTACGCAAATGTTGGAAAATGCCCAGAACAGCTCCTGATTCAGCATTGATTCATGGTGAATATATGCATGAACACAGACACCATTTTCATGTCCATTTTGAAGTATGTTATGTTCTGTTTTCTAAATGTTATTTCAGAAGATTTAAAAACTTTTTCCAATCTACATGCCATTTTATTTTATTTTAGAATTATGGATGAATTGATTCTTGGCAGGTGATCCAACTTAGCTAGAGATAACAACATGAGGTCCTCCAGCTGTGGTCATCAGTCATTCTGTCCTAGCAGTATTATTTCACATAATGATTGGCATGTTGGTGTGTAATTGTTACATCACCAAGATGATGACGTTTGTTTGTAAAATATGGCATTACACACACACACCACTAGTCAATCATGTTTATTTAAAAAAAATTAAAAATTCCCCTGTCTGTTCCTCCTTCAAGCTCGGGTCCTCTACCAGAGGCCTGGGAGCTTGAGGGTCCAGTATCTTAGCTGTTCCTAGGACTGCAGTCTTCTGGACAGAGATCTCAGATGTTGTTCTGTTGGAGCCACTCTCCCAGTTTGGGGGTCACAGCCCCGAGTGTTCTGGTTACCATGTGGACCACTGTTGCCTTCACTCTCCACAACTTCTCTAGCTCTTCATTTCAGCCCTTGGTATTTCTCGAGCTTCTTGTGTTCCTTCTTCCTGATGTTGCTGTCGCTTGGGATTGCTACATCTATCACTACTGCCTTCTTCTGCTGTTTGTCCACCACTACTATGTCCGGTTGGTTTGCCACCAATCACCAGTTTGTCCGTCTGTATCTGGAAGTCCCACAGGATCTTGGCTTGGTCATTCTCAACCACTTTTGGAGGTGTTTCCCATTGTGACCTTGGTACTTGCAGCCCATACTCGACACAGATACTATGCCAGCCACTTGGTTATGGCATTCCATGTATGGCTTTCCTGCTATCATCTTACACCCTGCTGTTATGTGCTGGATTGCTCCTGGGGTCCTGCCTGGTATGGTAGATCTGGCCTCTAGTGATCTTGTGCTCAGAGCCTGTTCCTGTTCCTGTGCTGCCATGATTAGTGTCTCTGTGCTGTCTTTCAGTCAAGCCTTTTCCAGCCACTGGTAGGATTTCTCGATATCAGCCACTTTTATATCGGTGGCCTCTACCTCTATCTCCTCCTTTGGCCAGCTTATTATGCCATTATTTGTTTGTAAAATATGTCATTAGATAGTGGTCAGAGTGCAGCTGTCCTGGTAAAACAAGGCTGTCTCTGTCTCCTAGGAGACCAGGGTTGTCGGAGATAGATGGTGTTATGCCACAGACTCCACATTGATATTCTGTCTCCTGTTTGTCTCTCAGAGATGCACTGAATATGACTTGATGTAACATACAACATGACTTTTGTTAATGTAGGTAAGCATAGTTTCTTGTAACTATGTTTTAACCTTCAGAATTGGGTAGCAATACTTCACATAGTTCACTTTGTACTGCTGATCTCTATTCTCCTTGATCTTGCTTCAATATATTGTTCTGCCTACCACATCAAGGCCTTCCACATTTCCATCAAAGGTTTCTTCCTGGGGTACATGTAGGGACATTTTTGTCATGTACAGTACATGGTCCAACAGGCCAGCATTACCAGATGAGATGACAGAACTGACAACAAGTTGGCTACCGTAGCAGTCAAGTGTTAGCCAAGCTTACATGTGTGCTCCTTAAGCCTGTGTCTGGAGTCAGTACAAGATTGCTGACAAGACCGCCGGGTTAGGTAAGAGGCTGGGCAAACATCAGAAACCTCGGTTTGGCTGTAGAGGAGTCGCTGGTGTCATGCCATTTGAGAACATAGAGATCCAACAAGATGGTCTTCGGTTAAAAAAAAAGTTGAAATCGGGTTTCAGGAGTGGTGTTGAAGTCAACTACTGAACCAAAATTCAGCCAAGCAACTACTTCTAAAACATGTAACCTGATGTAATAAAACTGTCAAAATAAGGAAGTACTCGGCTTGTATTGCGTCCTGGTGGACAAAGACTAACTGAGAAAAGGTGCATTTTGCCAACATCAGAAACATCTCACTCTGAGGTTGTCTTACCCTGAGTTGACCTCACTTATTTCTTCTTCCATCATCTCCAAGTCTTAAACATGGTGCTTTAACAGATTTTGTAGCCACAGCACTGTGTTTCTGAAAATACAGAGCAAGTAAAAATAAGTATGAAATAGTAGGCTGTATTGTGTGTGTGGATATTTTGGAGAAAAGTAGAATAATAAGTGCTGACTGTTTGGAGTAATTGAGTAGCCTTATAAAGGTCTATATTTAGCACTGCTCTGTGCCATATGGATTTGTGTGTATTATCCTTTTGCTATAAGCTTATCATCATCTTGTCTGCTTGGCAGCCGCTGTGCATCATGACAGGGAATCAGCAGAGGCAATGTTAGCAGCAAGACCCAGATCTGGGCTTTTCCACAAAAACAGACATGATCCACAGACTTTACACTTTGTAACATGCATTTGTGCAGAAGTTTTAATAATTCAATGAGTTTTCATCAAAATGAGCAGAACAAGACGAGAGAAGCTTAAAATGGTCTTTTACACTTTGTGCCTCTAGGCTTTGCCAGGTATGTTTTCAGCTGTTTCGCTGTGTGCTAAGCCAATGTTTACTGACAGATATATCTTGTGCCTTCAAGCCAGGGATTATGAGGCTACGCTGAGCTGATGTCATTTTATCTACATGAATTTAGCGTGGTAAAAATATTGGTACTCATGTTTGCACCAAATGAGTCTGCATGGACCTACACATGCATCCAGAGGTGCTGTAGGCTCAGGCTGATGTTGGCTTTGCAAGTTGCCAGTAACTGGTATGTTATGTGAATATTTAGAAACGTGTGTGTATTTCTCTTTTTTATGTGCCAGTAGTTTTAAATTTTACTCTTTGTACCGTAACTTTTTCTTGTGCATCGGCACTCCTCACAAGCTGCCGGTGCACTTTTTTCTGCCCTCTCCTTATCTTGTTACCTGGCCGATTCATAATGGCCCTAACTCAACTGCATTACCCAGGGGGCACTATGCAACGCTCACCTGTTCCCCTTCTCACCTGCCTGATGTTCTCTGTCAGTGGCTGGTCTGATTAACGTTACATGAACCTTGCACTAATGCTGTCCGGGCTCCAAAGTCCCACGATGTCCTCTCGGTTAAGTAAATATATGCTGTAAACACCTGCTGTGTCTCCTAGTATCACTGTAATTCACTGTAGAAATTCAACAGCATGGTGTTTCAGAAGCTGCTCCTCTTCTGTATGTTGTGCTGTATATGTGCATTCTGCTATGTTGTGATTTTGGCCAGGTCTCTCTCTTGTAAAAGAGCTTTTTGGTCTCAATGGGACTTCCTGGTAGTATCCTGTTAATTATCTCACAGCCCCTCAGAGCTGTCTTGTGCCCCCTTGGGTGTCCCAGATGCAAGGTTGTCAACCACGGGTCTATGCATGGAATTATTGTATAATAACTCCAGCAACTTGAAGGAGCCACTGTAAATAAAGAGAGGGCTGCAAGACTGGGCCAGATTTAGCATAACAAACCTAATCATCACCTCTTACCACCATGCTAACTTTTTTATAATTAAATAATATTAAAACAACTTAGTTTACTTAGGAGGACTGATTGAAAGGGAATTGTTAGTCTGGACAATAAACCACAGATGCTCAGAGACTTAAATGACTAATGCAAAGTAATTGACGTCAGCTGAGGATTAAGTTGCTTTGTAAATGGAGAGCAAGGCATTTATGCATTGGTGTTAAAAGCAGCTAAGCCCCCCCCCCCCCCGCTGTGTTTGGCTGAACTGTCGTTAGTGTGGGTGGGTGGCATCGTGTCATTTTCTCTTTCAATAACGTCTACATGTTACATGTCAAAAAATGTAAGTTTAACAGGCTGGTGAGATATTCCACATCCTTAGACAATAAAGTCTAATAATCGAGTATTAACAGCTATGATCTAATAAAATGGACAGGTTTTCCTGCTCATGCAACAGATCCATATTTGAAACTTCGGTGCGTTCTGCGCTGTATTTGGTTTTTATTCTTGGCGACTGTAGTTATGTAAGAGATGAAGAGTGCGGCTGCAGGTGGAGACGTAGCTGGTATTACAGCCCATCATGCGGCTCACTGAAGGCTGAAGGCTGAAGGGCTGCGGGAGCTCCGACAGACCGTCAGTCGTACCGGAGCAGCGCGCTCCGCGTCAACATGCCAACCTTCTCCGTCATGTATAAAGGAGCTGTCATCATCAGCAGGTAACGTCGGTGTGTGTGTGTGTGTGTGTGTGTGTGTGTGTGTAGGCGTGTGTGTGTGTGTGTGTGTGTGTGTGTGAGTGAGTCGCTGCAGGGACGTTGACGCCATGTGTTTGTAGAAGAACAGGTGGAATGTAGAGTTCAGCCTTCTGAGTTCAGAAACAAACGGCACCGTTTCGTTGGCGGTGCGTTTAGTGCTGTTGGAACATGTTGGTGCTTAGATGTGGGAGCTCATTGTGCCCTTCACGACGCTTAGCGTGCAGACTGCATGTTGTTTAGATGGACTTTACAAGCGCAGGGTCAGTGTAACACGAACTCCATATGACTTCAGATCAAAGTTGTGCAACACCAAGCTTCCTAGTAATCAGTGATCTATCCAAACGCAGCTACAGGCGAATGGTTCCCCATAACCTCTATGTCAGTGTCTTTCAGCAGGTTCCATTGTTCAATTCTGATGGTGAACCTACAAAGTGTTATGGATTTCAGATCACTGATTGTGCCTTTTAAATGTTTTATTTAAATCCATAGTGCCACCAGACACGGGTAAAGAAAACAAGTTCACAGAAACATCTGTCTATGGATTATCAAGGTAGTTACCAGTAATTTCCAATTGACTAATCGATCAACTGACTAATTGTCACCCCTCTAATAATTATTCTAATTATTAATATTATTATTGTAAACAACGTGATTTGAATGACATGAAAAACCTGATTCAGTCATTTAAAGAGTAATCTTTGTGTCAGACTTTCTGTTGTTCCCTGATGGAAGCATTTGGAATCTTGAGGCCATGACAATATTCTTCTCTAGCGTGTGAAAGTGGTGGGAACATATTACATAATAACACACCAACTTTGCTAACTGGAACTGGTTTTTAGGCCTAACCAGAACACAAACTTATAAAAAATAGTTAAGGAGTAAATCTTTGTGTGTACAGCTGTGGTGCCAAATCATCCTGATTAAATGGAATAAATATAGTGGCTAATCTCCTCAGAGAGGACCAGACGCACTGCGCTTCACGTTTCTTTTAGCTTTGGAAAAGTTATGGGAATTCAACCATCAAACTCATGTTGACTATAGTTGACTATTTACGCTGTTTTACTGGTTACGGCTCAGCTGCTTTATACATTAAAAGTCAATCTTATATTTGAACACAAGGAAATTTAGACAAGGACCACTACTTCACGAGGATGCACATTCATGTCACCAGCAACAGAGTGATTGGTGATTGGCTGCACTTCTGGTGCTGATTGAGGTGTTAACAACCTGTAAAAGGCAATAATGTAGGCATCAAAATGCAATACGCTTTAATTTAAAAGGTGTAAACAAAATTGTGATTTTGAGCATGAAAATGTTAACGCTTGACTTTGCAGACAGTAACAGTAAGAACCCTTCACTCAAGGTCCACTTTGCAGCTTTCATCTGCATCTCACAGTCTTCATCAGCAGGGTATGTTGGGTCTGTTGCCATGGAGATGGCTCAGTTGCAGTAACGTAACCATAGTATGAAATGTTGGTCACAAGACCCCTCACAATCCAACCCAGCCACCTGATATGAAGTGACTGAAGTTCTAGAGTTTTGGTCACTGATGAAGACCGTGAGATGTGTGTCATCAGTAGAACACATCTTCCTGTCTTTCTGCTGCTGACTCTGCTTTCATTCGTAAGTTCAGTGTGCCCACAGTCGGTCTCATTGTGTCTCTGGCAGCAGCTGGAGTGTCAGGTTGCTACTGATGAACCCTCTGCAGATGAAATATTCACCATCCTCCTTGTAATCCGGGGGGCATCCAGACAGGGAACTGTAAGTTTCATTGCTGGGAAGACATTGTTCCAAACCACAGATGCCATATGAGTGCACACTGGTGTAACTTGTTAATCTCCAGCATTTTACACCATCTCCGTCTGAGCAAATGGAAGTTCTTTGATTGCTGCTTGAGCCATCGTTAGATGGATTAGGAATAAGAAAAACTGGGCAAATCTCGAGTTCTCAGCGCCGTTACGTAAAACTGCGGTCATTTCTGCCAACTTCATCTACAAGATTACCCGGTGTGTGGGTTACCCCAGTGTGTGACCACTGACTCATGCTTTGTTGTCAACTGTTGCTGATTTCCTGTGGTTTAGCTTATGAGTTTATATTGCAATTGTGCGATTTTTCCAAAATTTCCTTGGAAATTTACAGACCCCTTGCAACCTGTTATGGAAATCTGAAATTTAGAACACATAGCGCTTGATATTATCAAAGATGTTTATTTACATTCTGCAGAACGGACCACCGTCTACACACTACAGCAGTAGCATGCAGAGGAATGGCAACTCATTTTCAGTTACCTGTCAATACTGCCCACATTGCATCTTTCAAATGCAGGCCTCGGGAACTGAGTAATAAAACAAAAAAAGTACTTAAGTGATAAAGTCATTAAGTCAGGATGCAGCTGTCACATGCAGACACTTTTGTGTCTTTAAGGTTAATGTTACAGAACAGAGTAAAAATTCTAATAAAAGTAAAACATTACAAAAAGTAAATTTTCTATCACAAACCCTGGTCATGAGTATTCATCAGTGTATGGAAGACACCATAAGTGTATATGTGTGAGCTCCTTGTCTTTCATGGCGGGTCAGTGGACATGATCTGGCAAGTGACAGACTCCTTCATATTTAGTCTTCAGAGTCGTACAGCGTGGCTCTACAGCTGGGATGGGTTTGATCTGTGAAAGGTAGCTTTAGCTATCAAAGTGAAGTTTGTGATGTACTTATTTTCTCCTGTCTTCTCCATCCTCCTCATCAGGACACTAATGGGTCCATATGGAGTAGACCGAGCTGTTCATTCCATGGAGTTTACAGACTGTGAGAACGGCTTGGGTAAGTAGTGTTTTTCTCTGCAGTGACCATGATAGAAGGCTATGTGTCTGTCCCAGCAAATATTTCTCAAAGCAAACATGTAGAAGTGTTGTTGTCTGCAGGTCCTAATGCCCTCGCATGTGGTCTGTGGTCTGTAACTACTTATACAGCTGGTGGTTTCCAGGGGCCGGGGGCCAGCATTCACCGGGGTTACGCCCTGGTCAGGTTGCCAGTCCTGCACACAGCTAACGCAATTCACATAGAAAACTTGAGCACAACATGTAAACTCTACACAGAAAGAAACTGCTAACCAACATCAGAAGCTGTGCAAATCCATGAATCCTCAAGGATCAACTAAAACACCTTGAATTTGGCACATCAGACTGAACAGACTGAATGTCAAAATCATCTTGTTGGTATGTCATCCTCTCACTAAAAACAATCTGTACACATACATACACACACACACAGGCTGGATAATGTGACAGCGTCTGGAGGGAGGGGCTCGTAAATTAAAGCTTCAAATAAGAATCAGCAACTAATTTGTCAATAAAAGCAATGAAGCTCACATGAAGACGTGCTTTTGTTGTAACATTGGTTGCTGGACTTTGTTAAACTCAGAACCTTCTTCCTGGGTTTACATTCTTGCTCCCACCCCAGACACATCTGACTAATAAGCAAAGTGAACATTGTCACCTGGTTTGTAGCGATGCAAGAAACCGAACCGAAGGGGAAAACGCTCCAAGTTCAAAAACTCCTCACCTGATTCGGACCCAAGCAAACCAGGTGGAGGTGTGACAAGACCTGGACTGTGTACTCCGCACCTCATCCTAGCCAGATCCTTTAAAATGGCCTGCCTTTATTCTGAATGCCACATGCACATAAGGAGGTCCTGTTAGTGTGTAGACGACACATGGATCATTGTGGATTCTGTTGGCCTTTCAGTCTTCTGAGCTCCCGGTGCTGCAGGAAAACATTTTTTTGTAAGTTTGTTAGCACTTGTTGGGGATAAGGGGGGGGTGGCATGAAGAAGTGATGGCACGTATGAAGTCATTTCCTTTATAGGTAAAAGTCTACTATTCTAAATCACTCATCACTAGAAAAACACTACATTTATGAAGTCCAATGAAGCTGTATATATAACGTATATATCGCCCTTCCCAATCCTCCTCCACTATCTGGCGATTTGATTTTGAATAGCTGAAATCATTTAAATCCTACTTTTAATGGGCTTTTCTCTGCAGAGTAGGTGTCCTTGCGTGTTTGCCTGCGAGGGGAAGTAGGTCATGTAGCAAAGCCCTAACCCACTTAAGTCAGCTGGGTTAAGAATGCAGGGAGCTGCTGTTGTTTGTATCCTCACTTCACTGCCATAGAGTGGCGCTGGAAATGGCCCGCATGCATGGATACAATTATAGTCAAACTGTGAAATATCCAGCTGAAGCAGAGGCACTTTATATACGTTGAAGTACATTTATAGGCATACAAATCTACTCGAAACTAAACTGTAGCTCATTGTAAATGCACCCAGAATGATGTCTGAAGCCACTGATGCAGATGAGCAGAATTATTTCAGGGATGTGCCTTTTGTTTTTTTTGCCCATGATCATGATATGTAAAATTTGTTGGCTCATAGCTCCCCATGTGGCCCATACAGCAAGTGCACTAGCGTGTCCTTTAGCCCCGCCTCCCAACCACACTCTATAACTTTAGATTTGGCTGTTTTACAGCTTTTAGGACATAATGATTTTAATGAGGGCTATTTAAGTGTTCGTACCAGGAAGTTGATGTACCTCTAAATACAAATGTCTCTTTCGCAATGTAAGTCTATGGGAAAAAGTATTATGGGGCCCGTGTGTATCACGTGATAGACCCAGAAGGAATCACACGGTTTGGCCACTATGTTAGACTTTGCTTCAAAGCCCAGCGCACATCCTGGGGACTCCAGCTGGGGCCGCCTGCCTAATGCCTGCCCTCAGTTACCTGGCTAATATTGCCACCTTGTGGGAATTCATTACAGTGTTAATTAGCCCAAACATATTGAAATATGCCTATTGTGATCTGTTCACACTTATAGCTGTCGAGCGTTAAACACCAAAGTTGAGGGAGCATTAAGTGGGTGAGTTCAAATCCGTGAAAACGTGGGTGCTTTTATAATCTATTAAACCATAGCATTTTAAAAACTGAAACACATTTGTTGAATAAAATATTTTTTATATTATATTTATTCATAATCAATTTTATTTCTAACACAATATAGCCCAACACTGAAAACTAAAATACATCAGGTCTGCATATGTCCCTCCCGCACTTTCCTCCTTTATGAAATAACACCAGCAATTATCTGGCCAATGAGAATACTGACCATCAGTCGACTCACCAACCACAAGGTGTCAGCCAGTTTGGCCTGCAGAGAGAGGGAAGCAGCATTTCAGGCCATGTGTATTTCAATAACATGTTATTTTTTATGTTGTATCATCTGGGGAATTATAAACCATCTTTTGAAGCAACTGCGCCTTGTTCATCACATTGAAATTTGTGATCTTTACAAGGTCTTTCAGTGTTGGAACATTTAACCGTTGGGAAGCAAACATGCCCTTGACGCATCATGAGTAGGAAATAATGATTTGGGAAAACGGCAGGGAGAGAGGCTAGTCGGTTAGATTTGCATTAGAAGCTTGTTTTTCTGCTCAGATGATAGTCGGGATGAGGAGAGTGCTGCAAGGCTGTGCACAAACAACAAGAGCCTGTTTTCCTCCGAGAGTAGTAAGAAGGGAGGCAAGATGGAGACGGGGAACTTTTGAACACCATTCTTCCAACAGGCGATAATTAACATGGACCACTCTGCTTCAGACCCAATTAGTGTTACCATTTTGTCTGTGTGGTAACTGGCCAACAGCACCCTTAAGCTGAAGAAGCCCTGATCAGAGGCTTCATTCACTTCAATGTGTTCACTTCAAGTACAGTTATGGAATCTGAAGCACTGTCAGAAATACAGAGGCTGCTGTCTTCATTATCAAACACACAAACAAAACTGAGGCAGCACTCTGTGCTGCAGAACCCTACTTCCCGGCTTGTTACCGTGGAACCTGAATGAGGGATTTGGACATTTAGTAATATTGTGGTTACTGTTGTGGTTAGTGGTTGAATGAATCTGATTGAGCTCACCATGCTAAGCTAAATCTAAAGAAAGCACTTGCTTGTGCTGACTTTGTTCTGTACTCAGTGGTTTCAGTCAGCTCTATGTTGTCAGGGGCAGGGAGACATTTCATAGGAAATGAAATCTTGAAACCTTTAAATCCAAATGTTCTCCTAAACACAGTTAAGCGAGAGGACATTGATTAGTCTCTCTAATCATATTGTTGTTTTGCTCCTCCCAACAGGAATAAAGGTGATTGGTGGCGTGAAGGAGCTGACTGGAGAGGAGTTTGGAGTTTACGTCAAACGGATTTTACCAGGTGGCCTTGCTTCAAGCGATGGTGAGTACTGTACCCTCTGATGTCCCAGGCTTTCTTTCATTACTTCTATTCATATGTACAGTAAGGACCATCCAAACCAGTCAGAGGTGTAAAAACTACACAGAGGCAGTGAAACGTCAGCATCAAATGCAGAAGGTAAAAGGAACCAAAGAAAAAGCTGTAGATCATCAGCTCAATGAAAACACTCCCTCCAATCCAATTCAAAGGGGTGAGTTTGGTCATTTAAGATGCCGTGGGTCTGTTTAAAACGAGGTCCATATAATGCTGTGTCTTCATAATGCATTGTAGTTTCAATCAGGGATCTACAGGGTGTTTAATCAGTGTAGCAAAAATTAAGACCCTTGAAAAGTATTAAAATGCCTTAATCTGGATTTTACGAGGTATTATTTCTTGGAGCATAGATTCAGACGGACTGTCTATGACTTAATATTATTTATGGCCAAATGGAAATGTTAGTTAATGAAAATGTTTTGTTAATGTGTGAGAGAGTGTGAGTATATGACTATTATTACCTTTAATAAACCTTGCCTTGCCTATAGGTTTGTCCCTACTTTACTTCTAAAGAGTTTTGTTCTGAATAAGGTCAAACTATGACTGTTTTGCAATCTCAAAAAAGCCAAACAAAAAGTCACCACCTGGATTTAACTAAGCAAATAGGTAAGAGCCTCCCATTGGATAACTACTGCATGGGTGATTATGTTTCAGCTGGCAACAAGTTATTTAACCCTAACTGAAGCAGTGAGAAGCTACTCATTTCTTAAACAACCATGTCGAAAGACACATCCTGAAGTCGTGGAAAAGATGTTAATCAGTTTCAGAAGGGTCAAATTATTGGCATGCATCAAGCAAACAAAACATCTAAGGAGATTG
>JAVQJV010098089.1:0-15306 GCA_036024995.1 Gadopsis bispinosus
TTTCTGGATTGTTTGAGTTAATACCAATGTCTGGTGCAAATTTCACTTGAATAGGCTCATTGGAAATACATTTACTGGACAAAATATTGATGTGTTCGATACTTATTTCCCCCATTGTATATATATATGACGGTGCTACAGTACTAATGAGAAAATGTGCTGCTCTCAGATACTTGATGAAAACGACAAGGACACAGCCGTGCCCCTCTATGAGACATGCTTTGATTTCAAGTCACACACCAAAGACCTTTTTAAAATGAGGGAGATTAACCTCAGATAACCACTGACAATCTCATTTATCCTGCCTGCATCCGGCACGAATGTGTGTTTTCACAAGAGAAAGCTGAAGCGCTGGCACTTATTAATTCCTGTCACTCCGGCTCTCCCTTGGAAGGAAAGAAAGGCGGGGGGGTGGAGAAGCGCTGGTACCTGCTGATACATTTTGAACTAAATATTCCCTTCACATTGACTCTAGTCATCGGCAACCATGAGACATGAAGATGTGCCGTAATGTGTTTTCATTTGCTGTCTGGCTGCCTCCCTAGACAGGATATCACAGTGGCATCCTCCCAGACTGTTTATGAAGTGGAGCGGCTGCCTCTCAGGACCGAGGACCAGATGAGAAGTGACTTGGCTCTTTTAAATGCGAGACCTTCATTTGAACTCCGTGGGGCCTTGGAGAGATGGCTTTCATATGATTCCAGGAGACGCAATTTCTATAAAAAAAAAATACATACATTTTTGGCTAATGACCAAACGCGAGCCAAAGTAGCAATTTGTTTAAAAGAAGGCAATGTTCCCTGAACATTAATAAAGTCAATTTGTTATGATGATAGAGCGAGATCAAGTAACAGTTCATCCATTTACTTAACCATTAATTCATGTATTGATTTGTTAATGAATTCATTAAACTGGTGGCTGTTCACACGTGGCACTGTTCTACAGAATCTGTAGCACAGCGGACACACGGAACTAAGGTTATTATTGTGTAGGCGATACCTCCGTTACCTCAATATTCTATTTTAAATTTTGTATTTTTAATAAATAAAGCAAAGCAGATCTTGAGGTTGGAAAATTTGAAAGGAATTCAATGTATTCTGTAGATATTTAAAGTTTAACATTAATCTGGGGGCGTGTTTCTGGCCGCCTGGTTAACGTAAGTTCAACATTTCCCTTCCGTTCTAGCTCTGGTGGAAATATCTGGCTCTTTAGCTGCTAAATATTTCAAGCTAAGCGCCAATAACAGCGATGAGACTGAACCGAAACAGTAGACTTACAGGTCAGAAAGCCAAAAGATTCTAAAAATCTCTGCAGGATCAAGTAATAGTTATCTGTAGGTTGGTCAATAGGATTGGTGACATAGAAATATGGATTTATAGCAGCTTTAAAGCACACCTGTGTAATCGTTTTGGGCAGAAGCTAAAACTGCAGCATAAAAAGGTAAACAGCACAAACAGTGTGTTAAAAGTCAGCAAAGTCAGTATGGAAAGATTGCTAACATTAGCCACTATAAGCTACCGGTCATACCTGACCAAGTAAGGCTGTAATGAAAAAAGTCCCTGCCTGCATTGCATTGAGCAACGGTGCGTTTTATCATTAACGAATGGAACTTTTCATTTGTAAGACGAAGACGGTGTTGTTTCTTCTTTCAAGAAGTACATAGTCTCACTTTAAGTGACGGCAGAAAGACAACACAAATGAAGATATGCAGCGTATTGGCAGATTTAAAGGGCAGTAAACAGTAAACCTGACTTCAATTTCCAGAATCCTGCGACATGGTGTCGGTAAACTGCACGCAAGATGCTCATGTTTACCCACCCAACCATTCGCTGCTGCTAGGGAGGCCGCTTCACATTTTTTGGCTTCTTTTTTTGATTCATCACTACCTGAAGGCGGAAAAATGCACCTGACTCCAGAACATCATTTGGGCAAACGTGCAGGCGTATGGCAGCTCATGGTTTTGTATGGAAGCGTCGTGTTTTCAGGCAGCTTGCGTTGATTCAAATAGCAAAATGGGAAATTGTAATGTGAAAAGGAATGACAGCCAATTTTACACAAGTCCCTTATGCCCAAAATGATTCACCTGTTTTTATTTTAGTGCCTAAAAGTGACATTTACTCCTTGAATATGTCTCTCTGTGCTCCTGTCTGGCAGTGTCAGCTGAATTAAAGTTTACATCACTAAGCACAGTGCACCCAACCCTCAGCCAAAAAGCTCTTTTCGGTTGACAGGCCGAAAATTCAACTCCAACATCTATGAAGACGGTAAGAAGCATAGACCTGTTTTGGGGTTTATTACAAACACGGCGACTTGATTGGTTGGAAGGCAATATGTCGAGCGTGGAAAAAAAAAAAAAGTAAAAATGCAGGTAATGCTGATAACATGCTACTAAGAGATGCCTTAAACTGAACCGCTCCTTCGCCTCACCTCCTGCCCACGGCTCTGCATCAAGAAAGCCAAAGCACTTTCTTTCTGAGACATAACTGAAATGATGTGACGTGTGCTTAAATGTCTCCGTGGCTAGTAGAAGACAAACGAAACTGCGTGCCCGCTTCTGTTTGCCTTTAGCTCGTTGCGTGCACTGAATCCTGGATGTGCCTTGCTGCTTCAACGAGTCTCTCTTTTCCAGTCCGGCGTTTCTCTTGTCGTCCGCAGCCCGAGTGCGACGGCTGAGAGGACGGCGGCGCAGACGGAAGCCAGTGACAGAGGCTGCCCTCGAGGAGCGTGCTAAGTGTGCGCTGGGAAACATATGCCTAAAAAAAAAAAAACCCGCAGTCATCCTTGCATGATTGGGTCATGCAACTGTAATGTGCCGCAGTGCATCTTTTACTAGCCAAACTTTGAAAGGAGGTTTTTAAGCTTTCAGAGGTTCAGTTCTCAGCACCGGGGACTTGAGATGGCTGTTAGCATAATGAGAACAAAGAGACAATGACAGTAGTATAAATAATATATACATGTGTAGCTATCTGGGTGTGTGGAAGAAGACATCTCGTGACGCTTTTCTAGCCTCAAATCCGCTGAAGGTGTGACGACTCAGTCCGAACTCGTTTCCTTCGATCCTCCCGACGATGCTCCCTGGAGAGCGAACGAATCAACATGCACTAAGGCTGCACGTGTTTGATCGACAGCTCATAATCCCGCCGGCACACAAATGCGTTTTGGGATGACCTTTTACAAGGTTAAGAGGTTTTATCAGTGTCTTTAAATATGCTACAAACAGCATGTACAGCGGTGGTGCAACAAATGAATACAGTGTGATTAATTGCTTCCATTTAGTGACATGACACTAAGGTTAAATTATCAACCACACCACCCGTGTTCTCTGCATGTCAGCTGGTAATATAACTCAATGCAGATTTGTTAGTACAAAGGTACCTTTAGCCAATCTTGTGGCCCTGACTTGTAGAAGGGCCCCGTGTTGCCTACGGAAGAGGTTTGAGACACGTGAAAAGTGTAAATGCATCCGTCTCCACCAGACGCATATGTACTCTTCACGCCTCCCATATGCGAGTAAGCAGTCTGTGGAAAAAGCCACTCTCGGGTTGATGTTCTTAATACATCTACAGCCTGTCTCCTATCGCCCGTGGTAACGGCAGCTCAAGTTTCCCATTTTTCAGTGTGCCATTAATGCAACAAGAACAAACAGATGCAGCGATTTCTGCACATCAAACACGATCAAATACGAGGCGCACTGAGCTGCTAGAGCTTTTCTCTGATTGCTGATCATTTCAAGCACCGACTGATCTGTGCAGGTGAGGGAGCGGCGTGAGCTAGAGCCTGTGAGGACTATAACAAAACACTGGTAGCTCAGAAATACAATTCATTCATGTGTTTTTATTTTATTTAGCTAGACTAGGTAATAAACGATCATTGTTGCAACTAGTGCAGAATTTATTCTGCCTCTGATGATTTTGGCCAAACAGTTCAGGTGCATTACCATAAACCTCTGGACTGAAGTAAGGCCAACCCTTATTTGAATGCAGCCTGGGAAATCCAAGGAGGCGGTGCAATCAGATGTGGAATCTGTGAATAAGAGATCATGAGCAAAGACATCTAACTGGGACGTCTTATGATTTAGTTGTGAAGAAGTGAAGCGTCGTTATGCCGTGAACATGCAAACGACATGGCAGCTTTTGTCCGAACGTTCCACTAAGTGCCCTTAAGCACACGCTCACACTCAAATTGATTTGTTTGTTGGTTTATACCAGGAGGGTAAGCAAAATGGATTTTCCATCACGTTCTAGCAAGCTGGCTACCCATCATGCAAATAAGGGAGATGTTTCCCCTGCACCTAGCCATGAGAATGCTTCACCGTGTGGCAATGCTGAACTACATGAATCTTAATGAAAGCTGCGGTGCATCAAAGTATACTGAATCAACACTTTGCCAGGCAGGAGTGGAAATATTTAGCGTTGCATACATTGCAGCAATCACTCCATCCATTATAATGGTATGTTAGCGGGTGTTTTTCAGTAATAAATGCATGCGTAATGCGCAGAGGCTTCTCAAATATTTACACGCAATGACGTTGGTTCACTAGGAGGATGTGCAAAAGATAAAGTGGTTACATTTCTTTCCTTATTTGATTCAGTGCAGTGCACAAAAGAGTATGCATTGTGTTCTCACGCGACCTCACTAGTGTCTGTGTAACTTCAGATATCTGAATTAATGTGGAGCTCTTGGCTGCAATAATAAATACTTTACTGCTGCATAATGAGAAAACAAATGTACAACTATTTTACCTGAGAAGGTGACACAAGTGGAACCAAGAGAGAATGAGTTTGTTGTTTGGTGAAAGAAGCAATTAAAACTGACTAGCTGACACCTCGAGTGTGACATTATCTGCATTGTTTAGATTAATAGCATCGACAAACACTTTTTTCATTTAATTTAACATATCACTTCACTTCAACTTTACAGTGTGACTTAATTCAAATGAGGGTGACCCTAAGTGTGAAATTGGTACCAGGACGTATCCGGTCTCCACCCACATGAGAAATGATAGTGTCAGTGATCGTGATGGATGTACATTACTCTGATGATCCAGCATGTGTATGATGAGATTGATATGGTAATCCGTCGACAGAATGAGCTCTTAATTTTTGTTCGCCTTTCGATTCTCGGAACATTTGCCAAGTTTAGATTCAAACGCCGGCTCGTGGCTGCATCGGTCATCTTTCGTAAATTACGAAGGAACAACTCGCCATCTCTTGCGTAAGCCAACATTCTGCCGCACCAAAAGTGAACTTAAAAAGATGCTGTTCGGTATTTTTTGCACTAGGATTTGTGATAATCAGTATTCCAGTCTTTTGACAGTGTGTTGCAGAATGATCGATGAGGTGGAATACTACAAAGTGTTCAACAGAATGCTGAAGTGTTGCTTAGAATCAACATAAACTTCAACAACCTCTATAACTCCTTGTGTGCACTGTGCACAGAATTTGAGGAAAATCCTAGACTTAAATACCTGCTCACCTCAAAGCATGTCCTTCTTAAATATAAGTGTTCATGACTGCATCATTCCCCGTGAAATGAGCAGGTTTCTAGAATATCCTCTGACTGGTTATCTTCCTTTTCACTGAAATAAGACCAGCATGTACCGTATCCTGCAAAGGTGTTATTCAAAACACTGCTATTTACTGAGAAAGCGTGCTGCAGCACAAGCTAAGAACTGCTTGTCCCTTTCTGTTATTTCCAGGTTCTTATCACATGCTTTGGAATCATCTCACTGTTCCCATTAAGATGTTCTGTATCTGCAGCTGTGAGGACGCCGTTTTAGCCCTCGCTGCACGCATCAGCTACTGTATGTTTGGCCCTTGGATTTGTAGGACTCAAAACTTGCTTCCAATTACTTTGCTTCTATTTAAAGCTCAGATACTTAGTAACCATACCCCAACCTGTTTTTAGTTGCCTTATTTAAACCATATAGTGGCTGCCATGTGCAACAATTGCAAGAAATAAAGACTTAAAAAACATAGCATTAAAAGTTAAATGTGGTTCTTATTGAACATAATCTGGGGTTTTGCATGTCAGATTTCTGCCTGGGGGTAGGGTTTTCTAAATGATAAGTATGAGTCTAAAGGTAGGCTAGCAGCTCTGTGAGGCTGTGCTATGAGCTACGTAACTTCATGCATAACATTTTCTAATTAGCACAAAACAGAATGTACAGCTAAGGCTGATGGGAATGTCGCCAGGTTTTGACTTAATGATGACGGACCACTAATGTTGTTGTCCTGAGAGGAACATGAACACCTGAACAGTTGTCATGACCACTGTCTGTACCAACTGCTACGCCAGTCCATCAATTAGATGTCAAAAATATTTCACTCAAGTGAAAACTCTGACCTGCTGGTGGCAACCGGTCCAACTGCCCAAACAACCAGCGTCTGTCACCCCCACAGCCAAGCATGGGCGGTTAGAAACAAACAACCCAAATATAATCTCCTTTTTTTCTACAAGCCAGTGAACTCTGTATGTTTTAAAAACACATTAACAAATCTTCATGTGTTCCGTGTCTAAAGGCATGAACCTGCTAATAAGGTGACCAACAAAAACCTCTACTGCCGCACATCTCAGAGTACCACACACGTGCAGAACTGCGTATTTGAGCGAATATCCCATTAATGTGGATGCTACAGCGCTTGTGTGCAAGGTTAGCTCTGTTGAAGGAATGTGTCAGTCTTCTTTCCCGGTATATTCTATAGGGTGGTGCTTTTTATTTCATGGCAATGGAATGGTTTGGATAAAACTCTGAAAGGTTTTCTTATTTATTTATTATTTATGGGTGAATTAGACTACTGTTCTACCTTAGATTACTGTTACAGCGCTTTGGGAACTGTTGCGGTTGAAAAGCGCTATATAAGAAAGAGTCCATTTACCATTATTTATCTATTTAACGCTTCAACCTTGCTAGCTGCGGCTCTACTCACAATGTATGTACATGTCAGGCTGTACGCTTGATGCCTTTTTATTTATAATGACAGCAACATGATTTAATCATCCTTCAGTGTTTGTTTTTTGGCCTGCTAGCAGCACCATAGGGTAATGTAATAGCAGAGTAACGGTGGGAACAATGCAGTTTTCTTCACAGAGGATCAATCGATGGGGGAAAAACGTTTCAATTCATTTTAAAACTGCTACTTCCAGGAGTTGCGTCTGCGTCCTGATTCTCCCAGCTACCTTTCTCCCACTCCCTGGCCTTCCGCTGTTGAATTTCTGTTTCCGAGTGTTCCCCCCCCCCCGCCGGAACGACAGTGCAGCAGATTACCAAACACAGATTGCATTGATTGCTGGGACTAATTGAAAGGAAAGCATCCCTGGTGCGGAGTGCATCTGCTTGTATGTGCAGAAACGGGCATCTGTGCCCTACCTCACCTCATCGGGCAAAGGAGCCAAGAAGCCTCTCCGCCGTCGACCACTTAACTCAGCGCTCAATCACACTTTGGGAAGACTCCTTTTCAGATGAGGCGACAGAGCAGACAAAAAAAGAAGCGGCCACACCCCCTGCTTGACGAGAGAGACCACGGGGGAAATCATCCACGAAGATGGATGGAAATTCAGCGGAGCAATTGATGCACTCCTCCGTTTGGCTGGGACAAGATCTGAGGGACTGTGAAGCACTTGTCGAAGGGGGAAGTGGAAAGAGAGCGAGGCCACCGCTGTCGCTGCCTCCACCACTTTGCGCAATTGCTCGCCGTGCTAAGTTCTGTGGATTGGCACTGATTGAGGAGCTGCAGTTAGCATATTGGGCATTTTGCAGACACCCGTTGCGGGCCCACTCAAAGTCCAGATAATGCCACGTTTGAGTGAACATCTGGGTTGGAAATTGCCTCTGCATTATCAAACAACAAAGAAAACATGTCAACAGTCCCACGTCCTGAATTCACAAAACACTCGCAGGGTAAACAGGAGGCCTCTGTAGAATCCCCTTGCTAATGAGGTTGAGGATTTTCTGCCTGTCCCCTTTGCTCCACCGGGCACAGCCGGAAAATGTTAGAAGAGTCAATGATCAGATAATCATTGGCATGACATGTTTTGAGTCATCCAGTTTGAAGAAAGGCTATGGGGTGAAGACTTTCTCGGCCTTACAAGGGCATTATCTTTGGTCCGTACTTTTAACTACTGAAGCAGTTGTTAAGCCCCTGCAGGGATCCGTGTGGCTTTATTTTCATGCCCAACACCATCTTAAGGGAGGAACAATTGGGCGTGGGACTTAAGCTGTGCAATGTCATGATTTTTAATACTTAAGATAATAGTGTTGCTGCTTCTCTTGCTGTTTAAAGATATCCTGCTTCAGTATTGCTAAGTACAGTCAAGCTCCGTGGCTCATGAACTTAGGGACTCATTTGCATGCAAATCCCACAATATACAAAACTGCTGAATAAATGAATTATAGGCCTTCAAACAAACATTTTTGAGGAATTTGACAGTATCCGGCCCTGGGTTTATTAGTCATATGTCGTTTTAATGACTTCTGACAGATGGTTTAGGTGTTGAGGTGTGAGCATGGAGGAAAGGTGATGGCATGTTTTTTTAAGGCGACATAAAACTGACTCTGGCATGTTAGCTTGCACAATCTAGCCACAATCTGCAAAACGTCGCTGCGAGAATGTCAGCATGCCATCAGTGTCAGTAATGGGAACAGCCAGTTGCCGATTGTGTGCGTGCGTGTGTGTGTGTTTATTATGTCTTTGGTGTTTCCATTTGAACACAATACAAGTATTACTGCAAAAATATGGATGCTGTTCATATCTGTTTATATCCAAACAGTGCTTTTGTCTATTGCACAGGCCGATCGAGTGCCAGCACCAACCCGTTTGAGTTAAATTGACCTTTACTGACCATTTGCACTTTTGTGGGTGTCCTGGCAAAGAACGGTGGCAAGTTGTGGGCGGCTCAGCAAGATTTAATGATAACAGGGGAAAAGTGACAATTGGTGAGAAAGTGTCTCCAGCCCGGACAGCTATGGACCCCTTGAGACAGTCTACATGAGTCAATCCTTCATTTCTACAGCCAGGAGAAAGGAGAGGATAATTGCTATGTTCTCATGGCTGCTTCGAATTGCTTTGAGAGATGGCGGACAGTCATAAAGCCAGGAGTAACACACAACCCTGGAGTCAGACTCTGAACATGTTTTTGTGTTTATTCTCTGCTAACCCCCGACTGACCCCATTAAGTGCTAAATGTGCAGTACAAACAGTATGCTAAACAGTATGCTGTTTTCTGTTTTTTCAGCTTATGAAAGATGTATTTTACAGGTACTTCTCAATAAACAGCTAAAGGTTATTCTTATATGTTGAACACTTGCTGAACCTCTTTCTACTTCAGAGATAAGTGTTTCTAAAGTGGTCATTTCACGCCTCACCTTTGCGTCAGGAATCTTTTTGCATGGGCTCTTTTCTCTCGTTTCCAGGGTTTGAACAAGGGCCTTTTTTTTTTGCCAAAGTGAGACTTGTTGATTCGCCTCACGAAAGCATGCCGTTTAAATACTCAGTTCATAATGCAACACGGCTACTGTTTTGACCTGTGGAGAGTGTGACTTGCAAAACCACACAGTAAAAAGAAAACGGTTACAAAACGCCCTGTTCAGCTAAAGCAAAGTAAAGACCCTGGGAAACAACAGCGGATGTGTAGTGCAGCGTGCCAGCTGTGCAGGTCTTAACAGATTTTCCTACAATCTGTGAATGTGATGGAAACAACAATATAATGTCATCTGCATATCATAATGAAGAGGAATATGCAGCCACATCTGCTCGCAGTACGCTGAACAAACAAGCAAAAATAACCAAATGTTTGGCACCGCCACTGCCATGCCGGAGTGTGTTCGGAAACCTCTTTTAGGATCCAAGATCACACACACACACACACACACACACAGCTCCCTATCCTTCAGCTGCTGCCACCAACACACCCCTGAGCAATGGAGGCTAGTTGCTGTTGCTCATTGTGCACCGTGTCTGTAGCTGGTTTAGTTTGAAGAAGGATGGCGCAGCAGTGCGAGCGTGCACACACACACACACACACACACCCTCAGCAATAAGTAAAAAGGTCAGCAAAGGGAGTCTCATTAGTATGTCCGCAATAGTGTCACACTTTTCTAAATACAGCAAAGACTAGCCAACCAGCGTGGGAGCGAGGCCGATCTGGTTAAAAACACGCACTAAAGAGGAGCGGCAAGTCAAGGAGATGACAGGATGGAGTCTAATTAAAGGACTGGAGAGGAGCCTGGGACACCTCCATGCTGGACAGAATTCAAATGTACGTGAGCAGGTAATCAAAGCAATCATGCAGACGTGTTGGAGCGGCGCCTGCTTGACGCTCTCTAAGGATTCCGATTAAAGCTCAAAACTTTGTTGCAAGCCAACTCTCCAAAGCATCAATAATGTAAGCCATCCTGAGAACGAAGCCCACGAGAGTTCCTCTGATGGCGTCTGTATGCTTTTACAACAGAGAGCCATTTACGCTCCGGGAAGACAAACACATGCTTCATGCGAAATTTATTCTGATGGCTGATGCATTGTACAAAATGGATTCTCCTTGTTGTTGTTGCTGCACGCTTCACGGTTCACGCTTTGAGTGAAGACACCAGCTTCTTAAAATCTGAGCTGCTCTCCGACCAAAAGCCTTTTTAAAATTTTTTTTTTACTTTCCTATTTTCCACTTAGTAAGTTCACAAAGTCACATGCTGATGTGCTGCGCAGCTTTTATCAACGCTGGCATCCAGACGGGTGCCTCCAAGGTTTGGCTCGGGAAGCTGCACTCAAACTACGCAAACACACGTACAGTAATCCTCACAAATGATCAATCAAGTGAACACAATCCGTAATACACACACAAGCATGAGCACACACCCCTCACACACACTTCTTGTCTTGTTGGAAGCGAACCTTTAGCACAGAACCTTTAGCGAGTGACAGCAGTAAGTGATGGATGCTGCGATGTTGACAGGAGGAGTAATTACGCTCTGTCCCACGGTTCCCGGCATGGGGGGCCACCCATCACTCTCCATTACGCCCCTGTGTTGTGGCAGCCTTCCACTTTGTTTAGCAAATGAAATGCTTTTCCACCTGAGTGCCCCCGTGAAATAAGGAGGCGTTGGGGGGGGGGGCGAATAAAGGTGTGCACGTCACGGGATAAAGGAGAACAGGGGTGAGGGCGAGCACCAACAGCACCCACGGTGTGTTTTTGGTGCCTGCGTGGGACACGATTTCGCCCGTCTCTCAGCCACGTCTGCGTTTCTACGTTTTGCTTTTATATCAGAAACATCAAACACAAAGAGAGAGAGCGAGCAATGGAACAATTGCATTGCAGCATTTGAAGCAACACATTCAATATGCAGCCTCCCTCCCTTTTTTGTGGAGAAGCGAGATGCTGCTGATTTCTGACACATTACAAATGAAAAGGCAGCAATTATTGAAATAGCCTCTGAAATTAACGGCGAATGAAAGCCACAACAAAACAGTTTAGCTTGGGGAGGGACATAAAACGCAGCCAGTGGAAGACAAATTTAGTCACACACTTCTTACTCACTGAAGAATATTTAATACACGTTTGCACTGTAATGCCCGTAAAGGTTTTAGCGTGATAGCATGTTTAGCCCAGTCGCGTTTCCCTCATCCAGCTTGGTTAAACCTAATCATTTTTCCGCCACCTGGATCCTGAAGGTATTATGAGCGATGATTGGCAGGAGTCATTACTGATATCAATCATCATTTGCGTGAGCACATTACGACCATGTGTATAATCAAGCCTCCGGCCAAGGTCAAAATTATGAAATCATTAGGATCTTTTCCATCTGAATGACAAGACTAATCACTGCACGTCGCATCCAACACGCGGCGTTAGCACGCGAGCCCTCATCTGTGCACGGGGTGCACTCTCGTGTATGTGTGTGGGCACGCACGTGGGCAAAGTTTCACTTGTACGGTGATTAATCCTTGCTGTTGGGGGTCAATAAGAGTAATTTGGCCACGGGCGATGGCTCCAACTTCCACAAGTTTAATGGCATTGTGATTTTTATTATGCAGCTTGTTAGGGGATGAAGGAGCTGTGTAGGTCAAAGAGAACACACAAGACCAGCGTGGCTATATTTAGCCCGAGGAGTCTTTCTACCCCGGCCCTGTCATTGAGTGAAGAAAAAGTTTGCAATGTTCTTGATGCAAATAGCCTCATTTCCTCACTCTCTGCTCCACTAACCGACTAAATCCACAAGATGCAGGAAAGCCTCGAGACCTAGTTAGGGTAGGTGAATGCTAGAATAAATTTCAATATGAATGGTTCCATTAAGTCCATTTTCGACAGGCTGAGCATAATATTATTTAGAAGCGTGGCTGTGAGATGATAACAGGAGAAGGAAAAAGCACCAGGGCGCTCAAATATAGAAAGCGGGTGGTATTTGGTCTATCTTAATAGGGTTTACTCTTCGGAAGAGGGATGTTGGAGAATCATTTGACGAGATTATTTCCTGATTGTTGTTGGATTCGTATCAGCTTGCCAGACCCATAACAGACACACACGCTTCTGTAGAATACATTTGTTTTCTCCTAACCAGAAGGATGCACTTAAAAAAAAAAAAAAAATTTTAAACTCAGTTGTCATTTTTAACACTTCAGTCATAATATTTCATACAAACTACGCCGGGTCCCAAATATCTACAATCACACCGTTGAGGTTAGGTGCATGTCTAACGAAGGGTTTTGAACTTTACCAGATGTTATTAAAGGTTCTGCACAAGCAAAATAAATGAAATCGTCTGTGTGGGTGAACCATGTGAGAATAAATAAAATCTCAACGTTTTCTCTGGCGTAAAGGGACTCTCGCATAGCTACACAGCCTACGTCGTCAGCCACATTCTCAAAAATATAAATACATGTTGGGACTTTGGAGATACCACCTGCAAATCAACAATTAGTTGTTAGTAGTATTATAGTAGTTGCAGGCAGTATCATACTAGAAGATACTCAACAAGCCTTTAACCACTTTTAGAGCATTTTATACTCATGGTTATTGAAGGTCCCCTTATATGTTTCTTAAATGCATTATAGTGAAAAAAGGCCCATTTAACAGCTGGTACTCAACATGGCAGATTAATTAGGCAGATAAAATGGCAACTGCAACCTCTTAACTGCCACCGAAACACCTGTTGTGTCAACATTACCGCTAACAAACAGCTATTCCAGCGAGGGGAAAACAGAGATATCAGTCACACGGTGTAAGCAGCAAGCGAACCATGTCAGTTAGGCCTGGACTCTCCCAAACTGCGGACAGGTCGGTGATAACGCTAAAGAAATCAGGTTTAAAGAAAAGACGTCCACCTGCTTGGGAAGGTGGAACTGGAACCGAACAGCTTCCTGTCCATCCTGTTCATGGGCTGAACCCTTGCTGTTTATGGGCACACTATCAAGTCCCTGACCGGGCCAACCACTGGGCAAACATCCGAATGTGGATGTCTGCTTTCTCATCACAACAAGGGGGAATACTGACCGTCGGTGCAGGGCGAGCAGCAGGCAGACGTTTTGGACAGTTCAAGAAAAACAATACAAAAAAGGGAAGTAAAAGCTGTCCTGTTTCCTCAGCTCTACTTGTAGTCTCCAGGCTACAAGTGTGTGTGTGTGTGAATGTCTATCTGTCTGACACCCATGCGAGGCAATTGTGACACCTGGGATTTCATTGCGTGTCCTGTCAAAAATCCACCAAGCCGCTGGCATTTCAGCAGGCCTGTAAGTTACGTAGTAAAAGAGAGAGAGAAAAACACATTTATTGGTATTGCAACACCTGTACAACAAACAAAATCTTATAAACCTGTCAGAGCTGTCAATGCGTGGTGAGCTTGATCCTGATAATGTAATAATGGAATGAATGTTATTTTCACGCACAAAACAAAATTCCTTTTTATAGGGGACAATAAAGGATGAATATTAATCTGACTGATGCTATAATGCGTACAACGCCCAAGTTGAATGATCCACTTCCTTGGCAGTTCATAGCTAAAGAGGTTGCCAATTTCAAATTTGAGTCGTTTACAAGAATGAGTCTGCAGCCATGCTTTGCGCTAAATGCTAACACCAGAATGCTAACATGCTCACGGGGTTGTTTCGCAGGCATAAAGTTTATCATCTTAGCTTTGCGGGGTTAGCATGCTAACATTTGCTCTTTAGTAGCACAAACGTACAGCTATGTCAGTAGTTTTGTAGGTATTTGGTCATGAATTGGACAACTCACCAAAGTTAATACATTTCAGCCCGAGGGGAACAAGGAATGTCTGCACCAAAATCAGGATGGCTAAACTGTCTGATGTTGTTAAGCCAGAAAAAGCCCACAAATGGCTCTTGAACTTTACACACTCAACCAATCAGATCATGTCTGCCTCCAGAGGAGCTCAGGCTCTAATCATTTGTCTTGCTGAACTAATTCTGGCACATTTTGGATATATCACTACTTAAAAGGCCAGAGTGTAAATTAAGATTCACTTTACACTGGAGTTAGAATGGCCAGATAAACTAAGCTTAAAGCCACTTCTTTGCTGGACTGGGAAGCTTGTAAAGCTGATTTTTAAGAAGCCGGACCTCTGCTGACCGCTTGGCCATTCATTACACATGTCTCAGCTACTGGGCCATGTCTTTTTTGATATGGAGTAGTGGGCCGAGAGCACCTGCTTCCAGTGCACGGAGGCAGCAGAGCCTTGCTTCATGCCCGAGTCGGTGATTATGCAAGCATGCTCCTCTTCCACGCTGCACACCCCTGGCCTGTGTCTGATCATTTTAGCCTAGATTCTAGCCTCCGTCACGCTGCATAGAACACGCAGACACAGACAGACAGACACAGCAGAGGCTGCAGTGACAGACAGATACAACACAAACGCACATGCAGGCTCAGATAGCTCTTGGTATCGCATCTGTGCACTTGGGTTTTGCCTCGCACCCCAGTGCACTGTATGTAACCCGGGTTTGTATGTGTGTGCACGTGCACACAAATCCCCCCCCCCGGCTCTGGCTGGCTCAGCACTCTGGAGATAATGCTGGAGACGGACCGGGGGCGCCTCTCCCTCACTGCTCTCATCTGTCACGTATGTTAAGTTCACAGGAGCAAAAACGCTCCGCCTGAAGAAATGACCCCGCATTCACTTTACACCGAAGACAGGTCAAAATTCCGACGAGTGATTGCAGATTACTGTATCATCTGTTGCCTTTAACTACAGCTTGAAGTTTACAGTTGGCATTGTGTGATTGTACAACATTAAATCCCTCTAATTACAGTTTAGCTACTTTTATACACAGACAGACGGCATGGACTCTGATTATGTTGTAA
>JAVQJV010098095.1:0-20631 GCA_036024995.1 Gadopsis bispinosus
TGTCTTTGGCAGGCAGAATTTCTTCAACTGCCGCAGGAAGTGCAACCTCTGCTGAGCTTTTTTAGTGAGTGAACTCATGTTCAGCTCCCACTTGAGGTCCTGCCTGATGATGGTGCCCAGGAAGCAGAAGGACTCCACAGTACTGGCTGGAGAGTCACTCACGGTGATGGGGGGGGCGTTCTTCCTGAAATCCACTACCAACTCCACTGTCTTTAGAGAATTGAGCTCCAGATTGTTCAGGCTGCACCAAGTCACCACATGGTCAGTCTCCCACCTGTAGATGGACATCATCTTGGCATAGGTTCCTGAGGAGTCTAGGTGCCGGAGAATGAAGTGTAGGGCCATGTTTACTGCATCGTCCACAGACCTGTTGGCTCTGTAGGTGAACTGCAGTGGGTCCAGGAGAGGAGACAACTAACAGTATTTACAATCATTGAATAATCTTGAATACATTTCGCCAAAGTGATTCATGCACTTTAATTTTTTTTTTTTTTGCTTGAGAAATGATTCAATTCTGAATGACTTCTCTGAATAATTTTTAGATTCAATTTTCCATCTCATGTCTTAATCAGTGAATTGTTTTCATCTCTTAAGTTGGTCCCAACACTGTCTGTGTTGAAATGTAACAACGCAGTGTCAAATGCAGCAACATATTACAGCATTACTTCTGAAATGAATAGGTGAGGTTGGTCACTGTGTCTTTAAAAACCTGCTGGTCAATAATTGTGGATTCAGTGGAGCATTAGTGTGTCGCATAATATAATGGCTGACTGCTTTGTCCACACTAAGAACACAGTTCTGGGCAAAACAATGCATTTTTCACATAAAAAAATCTTGCATTTACAGAACATTGGCACAAAATCACTCCATTTTGTCTGCATCTCTTTACCTGTATCTACCTTTTTAAAAGCTGAATTGCACTCAAATGTGACCCTTCCCCCGCTTGTACCTCGTTAGAATTGAAAGCACACTGAACTGTCACTGAATACATCCTGGCTAATATTGGCAACAGACTGATGGGTAAATGTTTTCATTTCCAGTGTCTGCCTGCAGACACGCTGGCTATTTACAGCATCAGTGAGCAGTCACGGCTGGATGGGCAGGCTTTACAGGAGCTGTGCCCCACCATGCTGCAGCAATTGGATGCAGGCACTTGCAGGGCGCTAAATAAGGAGGAGCTGAGCAGCGACACCTCCCCGAGGCCCACAGACACTGAAGGTGAGCGCTGACTCGTTACTGACCATGAATATAAAATGTTAGCCATCTATCTTGTTAATGCTGAAGATGTGTTTTTTTATTGTTATATCCTGCCGTAAAATCAACTCTGCAGCAAAAAATTGTCCCCAGCGATTGTGGGATTTACTCCCATTTGAGTAGCGTTTGCTGAAACTACAGGGCCCAGCTGTTTTTTAGTTATTCGCCTTATAGTCATATAGTATAATTTAGTTATTAGCTTAAGTTATTTAGCCTTTTTGTTTTTTTTAGGAATGAAAGGGGCTGTGGGGTGGAACGCATTTGCTCTAAACAAACACTGGACGGATGGGAGTCATAATCACAGGGAGGTGGAGGCTGGGACTGGAATATATTCATGGCCCATTTTCAGTAGAAACCAATGGGCTTTGGGCTCACACACGGACAGGGTGTGGAAGTTGTGAAGTATTAAGAGATGGACTAACATATTGATGGTTTTGGTCTTTTCATGGGATTTGTTAACAGAAATATAGAATATCAGTTAATATATCCTTTGACTGTACCTATATTGTATGTTTGATGAATATTGAGTAATCTTTGTGAGGGCATTTGTGTTGTCTGTTGGTCAAATATAGCTGTTGACTGAGTTTGATCTTTTTACAGCTTATTTGTACAGTAAGTCCATTCTACATTTTAAGTATTTAGTCTCTTCGTCATTTCTGTCCTTTCAGTTTTTGCCTGTACATACCATATTTTCATTTAAAATATTACCAATGAGACATTGAAAACACTTTTCTACATCAGATCTGAGCTCCAAATGTGTGTTTTGTTAAATAGAGCTGGTGATATCATGATGTCTCCTAAGCAGATGAAAGCCAAAATAAGCATACGCAGTTCGCCAAGGCTCAGATTGCATTTCTCAGTTTGGCTTAAAACCAACACATCCTTTAGACTCCACATTCCTGCCTCACTCAGCATATCCGGTATGTAGCAGAGATACCGTCCAGGTAAAGACAGACAGACAGGAAAGCATCCCAGCCACAAACTGCTCTTTTTTTCCTTGGCTGCTGATCCACTGTATCTCCATACAGCCTGCAGACTGTACACACCCAGTAGAATGTCCTTGAGAACCCTGAAGCCATTTTGTCATCTGCATCCAATCTGAATTCTTGGAAATGTATAGTGCACAGTAGGCACAGAGTTCTCGTTGGATGGAAGCTAAAAGCTTCCTTTAGAGACTGTGGCTGGTATAAAAAGCTAACTAATGACAGACTTGGTCAACTTGTGGGATGTTCTGCTCTCAAGGCTGATGTCCAAAAGCAGCAGTGCTTCAGCAATGTTCATAGTGCTTTAACTAGTTCCCACTAAAAGAAAAATAACAGCTTTCATTGTGAATGTGGTGACTGAGGGCATCAAAGTTCCTACAGTTCTTACTTTTAAACCAGTTTATCTCATTTGTGGCAGGTAGAGGAGAAATGATTCAGTGGCCCACAGCTGTGGCTCTCTCTCTCTCTCCCTCTCCACTGACAAATTTGTTTTCTCTTATCGTCCACTCATATGCCCTCGGCTCGCCTCACACTTGCCCTTGTAGGCAGCTTATTTTGGCTTGAGAGCTGTTTTTCTTTGTCTATGCTGTGGAAATCTGCCAGCAGCAGGGAGGCAGATGGAAATTCATCTCCGCTGCAGATCTCACTGACTTGTATATCCTGATACTATCAAAACACATCACTGGTCGTGTTGAAGTCAAACCTAGCCCTCCTCTTCTCAGCACATTTTTATTCTGTTTTAATGTTGATGCTGATTTAGTAGTATCTTTTCTTAAGTCTAGTACTTGTGCCCTTGACACCATGCCCAGCTGTTGTCTTAAGATGGTCTTTGACTGCTTGTCAGCCGAACTATTTCACATTATCAGCCTTTCCTTACAGACTTTTTTATTTTTTTTAAAAACTTGTTTCCTTTTTCAAGATATCTCGCACCACAGAAGAAACCAGAAATGTCTCTGCATTTAACCTTTCTTTCCCATAAACTTCACAGGGGCTTCATCCTCAAAGAAAAGCATTAAGCTAATGTGCACTAAACCTTATTTATTTTCTACAGCGGTCAGTTAATGCAGTGGTTCCCAACCTTTTTGACTTGTGACCCATAAAAGTAAAGCAACCAAAAATAGTGTCATCTGAATCATGATTGGAGGCCAGCAGAGGTAAAACTATCTTGTAGTTAACAATAGAAAACTAGAAATTAAAGAACAGTCAGAAATATTTACATAAAATATTTAGCAGAAAAATATTTTTTTTTCTTATTTCCTGTCTAGTTAATAATTTTTCAACCACTGGGCAGGGTCCCAAACCCTAGGTTGAGAACCACTGAATTAAGGTACTTGTCTATTGTCTCTGTATCTTCACCACCTTTGCATAAAAAGATGTTTTTAAACCAACAGAGCTGAGTCATATAAATGAAATGATTATTGTATAAGCTCAACTGCTAACATCCAAAATCACATGCCAATTTTTTACAATAAAATGCAAGTACATGTTGTTTTATTTGCTTGCATTTCAATACAGCTGATACAGATAAAATGCTGTGAGATCAGTATTTGATTCTAACATGGCTTTAGGTAACAGCATTTAGCATTGCATTTATTTGATGGCAACATGATTGTATTGAAGAAAAAACATTTTGATTTGACGATGCAGCGCTCAAGCTGCATTACCACACATCATGCACGGCAGTTTGTTTTAATGTTATACCTTCCTCTTCCATCCAACCATCACATCACTCAAAACACCAGTGTGGGGCTTTTCTTTCCTGAGTGTGACAGTGATCAATGCCTTCTCCCTCACCGGAGTCTTCATCGTGCCTCTCATGAAGACGCGCTATATGAAGTACGCACTCACCTTTTTCATCGCTCTTGCCATTGGCACGCTGTTCTCCACTGCCATCCTGCAGCTCCTGCCAGAGGTTTGCCTTCCATCCATCCATCTTTCCCAGCTACACTTTTTATCTATACATCTTTTTTTTGCTGTTCAAAAGCACAAACACCAAAGTTAAAAGCCTGATTAGTTCACTGTAGTGCCACATAGTTCACCTTTGGCCAAGCGTTCCTTTGTCTGTCCTGCACTCATCTGCTTCCTCTGCATCCTGCCTTTGTTTTCTCTCTGTGGTTTTCTTGGGCTCTGGTATGCACTGGGGAAGGCTGCATCACTGATCATCTTGTGGGCTGTTTATAATTGTGTGCACTGTATGTTTTTGTCTGTGTTAGAATGGCAATAGTTTGGCATCAAAATCTACGCTCTCCTACCTCTGCAGCATGTAGAACAGCTAAACAGACTCGATAACAATGACTACATTTACATGCACAACATTTTCATTTTTTTGCCCTTGTTCCAAAAAAGACAATATTCCTGCTAAGCTGAAAATTAATATTCCAGTTTTCATGCAGCCGTGCATCCTCTAACACGTAATTTATCACATCAACATGTGAAAAAGTGGAATGGCTGGAGCCACTTTGCTTCTTTGTGTCAAAATGTCTTTTTTTTTTTTTTTTCTCTCAAAGTTTTCCAGCGGTGACAGACTTGTTTTATCTGCTTAATTTGTTGTGAAATAACTAAGGAACAGGCCACACCTGGCCATGAAACTGCTTGTCAGTCAATAGTACAATTACTTTTGAGCCTCTAAAAATGGGGGACTTTGTATAAAAATGGCTGTAATTCCTAAATGGTTTATGTGATAATTTTGTTAAACCCCTTGAATTAAATCTGAAAGTCTACTCTTCACATCTTGATTGCTTCGGTCAGATCCACTGTGGTGGTGTGCAGAGGCAAAATTACAAAATGTTGTCAGTGTCCAAATACTTATGGCCCTCACTGTACATGTTCAAAGAATGCTCCTAACACTGAATAAAATCGGCATTTTCCACAATCGGAGAATGCTACATTCAAAATAAGGCCTAACTCAGAATCTCCAAACAGAATATGCTGTTTACATGACCCGTATCAAATTTGTAATTTGAGTGTGCATGTAAGCGTTGTCTTTGGGATTGATGAATGTCCTGGAGCAATGGAGCGCAGTGCCCTTAGAGCGTCCTTCAAATTGAAATGTGACCCCCTCGTTAGCAGTTCTCCTCCTGCTACTGTTGGGCTATTTAAAGTTCATTTGCCCCCTTTTCTGTCTGCAGTGATAGCTAGTATGTACCCTGAGGCTAGGGATGTGGCACAGATGCACCTGAGTGGACTAGGACAGAGTGTGTGTGTGTGTGTGTGTGCACAAGGTTTCGGTAAACTGTAATTTTACCTCAAGCTCCTCTTTTTTCCATCAAAGGAAATGCATGGGGTTTGAGAACAACACATTATTATCTTCCAATGCAAACACATTATTATCTTCCAACACAAATGAAAGGTGGTGTCACTTCTGTTTGTTCTGAAAAGAGCCTGTTGTCTCTGGAAAGACTTTCAGGTGTCTTCGAAATCAATTTTCTTTTCTTCTCAAGTTGATTTCACTCAATTCTAATTTTTTTTTTCTTTCAGAGACTTAACTGGTTGGTGTTCCTTACCCTGGTGATTAATCTGATAAAATCAGCTCTCAACTAACTACCTCTTTTTTTTTTCTTCCTCACCTTCCTCCTCCTGTCCTCTGCCCCCTCTCCGTTACTCAGTGTGGGGTTATGGGATCCTGTGTGTGACACTGATCTCTCTGTGTTCGCTGGTCGGGGCAAGCGTGGTTCCCTTCATGAAGAAAACCTTTTACAAGCGACTGCTCCTCTTCTTCATAGCCCTGGCCATTGGCACACTCTACTCCAACGCCCTGTTTCAGCTCATCCCAGAGGTAGTGTCGCTCGATGCTGCTGTGGCTCAGTTAGCTGCAGCTCCTTCACGTTGCCTCAGTTCAGGGTTGCTATGTAGTTTCAGGAAAGAGCACTGATTATTGATTTTACATGGAGTATCCCACAGGATATTTGAACGTCTTGTCCCGATTCCTATTTCGCAGTCTACTTTTTGAATACCTCGTTGATATAAATAGGCAGGACAAAATAATAGAAAACAGCATAATGCAAAACAGTTCAACAGCAGCACAAACTGCAGTCTCCAAAATGATCCCACAGTTGAATCAACACCTCTCTAAATATATATATATAATGTTTTATTCATCAGCCACAATGAATACTTTAATACTTTACTGAAATGATTAGCATGTTCAAACACTGTGAAGCTGTAGGTGTTCTTTTCAATTCAATTCAATTTCACTGAATGCCAGTTAGAAAAATAAAACCTCTCACTATATTTACTGTAAAATCTAACCTGCAGCTGATCAGTAATTGGCTTTCTACCATACAACAATGCTGGCACATTTTAAGTGTATTGTTAATATATCATGCTGCAGACTACTACTTTGTGTGTCAGAAGTCTTTGTATCCCCTTGACCAACCTGATTATAAGTAAATATGGCTGGAGTCCAATTTCTACAGAAGATATTTAACTGGGAAATGTACTACCCACATTCTTTAATTCAGGTTCCTCAGTAACATGACGTTTAATAAGGAAGTTAAGGTGCATGTCAACAGGTTCAAAGTCAAGTGTTTTTTACGTTTTTAAACACTGTCTAGATGGTGCGCAGACCTATCATGTTACCAGATATACAGCTGTTGTGCCAAGCTGTTCAATTAGTTAAAAACAAGCAGCCACTTATTGTTAAAAAGCCTGCTAAATAATGATTGTTACATTTGACATGTTTCAAATGACACCTCATTTAACAAAATCTGCACATTGAGTATAAATATTCATCAAGCTAACGCCATCTTCCTTCCGGCATGGTAGGCCTTCGGTTTTGACCCCATGGTGGATTTTTACGTGTCCAAGTCTGCGGTGGTGTTCGGAGGCTTTTACCTCTTCTTCTTCACTGAAAAGGTCCTCAGAGTGCTTCTCAAACAGAAGAACAGGGTGAGTACATGAGAATCAGAATCCAGTTTAGTGCCAAGTAGCTTCTCACATTCAAGGACTTTGCCTTTTGTAGAACAATGCATAACAATAAACACAGTAAGTAGAAAATATAAAGAAATAGAAAGCCAAGTAGTCAAGAATCATAAATATAAAATAGAGACTTTTGCACAAAGTCTCGTCTTGTCCAAATTTGATGTTTTCAAGGTTAGGAATATGGTGGTTTATCATCGACACAATCACTCATGTAAACCAAAACATTTTTAATATGGGAAATGAAACGATCCTGTCGTCATGTTTGTCTGTTGTCTCCTGGCATTTATAGTAACAACTTAGACACGATGATAAAGGCTTTGAGAGTCTGGAAATGTTTGGTGTAGGTACCTTGGAAGTCAATGTAATGCTTGAGTTTTACTCTTTAAAATCTGTACGAACCCCTGTACACGAGGATTATCTAACATTAGCATTGTGCTTTAACATGTTTTGTGCATGACTGCAAATTATCTATTTAATGGAATGACACGTTGAAAGATTATATGTCAGGCTGTGTAATTACAGTACGTTACACCCTTGATTTGGGGTTTATATTGTGAAATGAGATTACATTTTCCAAAATGTTACATTTTAAAGTTACTCCTTACCCCCCATCAAGCAATATTTTGGGATTTGGATTTGAATTTTTGGTTTAGGGACTGTGAATGTGCTTGACGTTTACTCTGTATGAACCTTATAAAAAGCTGTATGAATCCTGTACATAACAAGAATGATGTGATGTATATTATTTTATTGTTAGATACAGGTGGTGCATAATTAGCAAATTACAATGGCAGAACTGAGCATATCCGTAAGGTAAATATGTAGCAGCAATATGTGTTGGTTACAAAAGTTCCACGCTCAGCCCTAACCATGCTGTTATGTTTCCATAATCAACCTGCCAAAAAATATGAGATTTCATTGAAAAATCTTTGGTTATTGAGCCTTTATGAGAGATTAAGTCATAGTTGAGTAGAATGTCTTTGTTAGCTGATTTGTTTTTAGCCACACACCAAGCCACGTTGTTATGTTTTCGTTATCAGGCAACTATTTGCTCTGAGCGCCATCGTGATGTACAATTAATTTGTTCCCACTTGTATTATCTGTACAACAGTGGCAGGTTTAACCAGTTGGATGGGACGTTCACAGTACTGCACTCTGGAGTGTACAAAACGTTAGGACACACTCCCCTGCAGAAAACTAACTTCCTACTGTAGATACCGCAGTACACTGAACAATGGGACACGTGTTCCTAAGTGTCCTTCAGAGTGAAATGAACCTTTTACCTTTTGATTAGCTGTTGCCGTTTTACGTCGAAAAAGCCACACTGGAGATATTTTGGCTTTGAAGAATCATTTATCAATTAGGTTTTGTACACTTCACTCATGGCCTGTCATCACTTACAGACTATGTTCACAAAGTTTGACTCCACTCCGCTCCGGGGCACCAGGCTAGGCCCTCCCCTCTTTTCCCTTCAGCTGTTTATATTTTGGGGGGATTGCGGAATGGTTGCTCCACCTTGTGGTTACTCTGCTTTGAGCCTTATGGTCCAACCAACCTAATTAACAACTAATACGTCGACTTGCTGATCCAATTACAGATACTCTTTGACCCAAATCGGGCACTTGCAATGCTGCTGTGGTGTTATTTTTTTAGAAAGCCCATTAACAACTCCATATCTGTCAGTGTCAACTCATTTTTAAAATGTTGGGGGAGGTGTGTATTTTTGTAGCGTAGTATTGAGAGTAGGAACTATCAGGGTGTCTGCTCTGGTAAAGTATTTTTTTAACACACAAAACAGCCAAACAACAATATAAATAGAAGACGCTGAAGATGAACAAATACACACACGGACATCTAGACAAACAGGCGGTTGCACAAAGTAAAGGTTCATCACATTGTGATGGGCTACAATGGCTCTGACGTCATCGATAAAAACATTTCTGAATTCTCTCAAAATGATCAGGGGAGCCACATATTGTGAATCTCAAGTTTGAGATGCTGCATCACCTCCCTCAGCCAATGAGTCGAGCTCTGTGGAGGAGGAGGCTTCCAGTGGAGAAGGATCCGTCTTTGCAAACTTTAAAAAAATAAGTCACATAGATTCTCCTGGGTTTTTGCATTTGTTTCAGGGCTCAGCCTCGGGAGTAAATGCTGCCTGAGAGGTTCCGCTCAGGGCTTTATAATCCCGGGGAAACAAATTGTGACCAGACATGTTATTTCACCTGGGTTTGGGTTAGGGGTTGGTTCGGCTTGAATCATTTTATAAGAGGAAATTGCAAAACTTCATGGATAAATCATAAATCATTAAATCATATCTGTATAGCTTTTTATAAGCCGTTGTGTAGTCCTCATGGAGACAACACTTATGGCACATTCTTAGGAGGAAACCATAGCACCGGAATCTGAAATGGGACAAAAGCAGCACAGGACATCTTGAGGAAGGTTCAAAAACCGTGTTTAAATTTAATTTGAGCGTAATTGCCTCTCTGTTTTTCTCATTAATTTACCAATGTAAGGAAGGAAGGAACTTTCCAGCAGCAATGGATCTGTCAAAATGTGTTATTTTTTGATTGTAATATCTGTTCCCTCTCAGGGTCACGGTCACAGTCATTACCCCAGTGCAGAAGGTTACGCGACACCCGACGGCGATGTGGAGGATGGGGAGAAGGAGAAGCTGCAGCAGAACGGAGGAGCCAGCAGTCTGGCTCTGGGCAAGGTGGACGCAGGGGAGGGCGAGCTCATGCTCAGCCCTGCACAGACGCCACAGGTGAGGGTGGAGGAGAATAAGAGCTTGATTACTTCAGTTGTCACTGTTTTGTGATTGATTGTGTTTCATAATGGGACTGGAGTCTTTGCATTTAAATTTTTATAGTAATTGCATTTAAGTACTTTTTGTTAAGGCCTCTTGTTCAAATGACAACAACTGAGAGGCAAAGTGGAGAAAGTAGCCTAATTATCAGCTGAATTAATAACCACATCCTTGTTCATGATGTGGTATTCGCATATTGCTGCTCTCTATTGACCTCTAATGGGAGTCCCTCACTCTGTTCATCCCAGGACTCCCAGAACCCAGACAGCGGGGGGCGGCCCGGTGGTGGTGGCTGCTATTGGCTGAAGGGGACAGCCTACTCTGACATCGGCACGTTGGCCTGGATGATCACACTGAGTGATGGCCTGCACAACTTTATCGACGGCTTGGCCATCGGCGCCTCCTTCACCGCCTCCGTCTTCCAGGGCGTCAGCACCTCCGTGGCCATCCTGTGCGAGGAGTTCCCCCACGAGCTTGGTGAGTCAGGATGGGATTTAAACCAGCAGATGTTTCCTAATGGCACCTTTGATACATTTTCTTCTGTTTCTGTGATTCTCTTTCTGTCACCAGGAGACTTTGTGATCCTGCTGAACGCTGGCATGAGCATACAGCAGGCTCTGTTCTTTAACTTCCTGTCGGCTTGCTGCTGTTACCTGGGCATGGGCTTTGGCATCCTGGCTGGCAACAGCTTCTCCCCCAATTGGATCTTTGCTCTGGCAGGGGGAATGTTCCTCTACATCGCTCTGGCAGACATGGTCAGTGTTTGGGGGAAAGGGATGAGGTCAACACTGATGCATGTGTTTTTTGTAAGACTGCAGATTCCTTTTGTTTAAGAACTTGTTGCAAGAGGATCTCCACTTTCATTTAATTTGAGCGAGCCATCTAAAGAACAAAGTAATTCTGGCTAACTTGGAAATGTAGTATCATAATGACGATGTCACATCATGATATATTTGGTTGATTAAATCAAGAACAAATAAAATGTGTGTATAAATGTGAACGTGTGTAACTAAACTGACTACCGAATCAAAGACGCACTCTTTTAGTACTTTAGCATTGCACCTCAGTAAAGTACTGACAGATTAAAAAAGATCCTGACTTTTAGTGCTTAACACGGGTCAGGCTCCAAAGACACTGGATCATACATAAATATCCTATAAATAAAGAAAGTAAATGCCCACGTCTTTCAAGCTCCATCCATCCACTATTTAATGGAGACTTTCTGTTAAATGTCTTTAGCTGAAATACCCAGATGATTCACCCACTTTTCTTACAGTGTTGACAAAGTTCAGTACAGAGCCAGAATCATACACCTGATTTCACAGGCTGTGTAGTACTCCACATGACAAGTAAATTGACTTTGACATGTAAAAGTTCCCCTTTTTAACGTCAAACTTTGTTTTGTGCTTCTCAGTTTCCAGAGATGAATGAAGTGAGTCGTGAGGAAGAGGACGCGGGTGGCAGCAGCTTCCTCCTCACCTTTGCCATCCAGAATGCCGGCCTGCTGACGGGCTTCTCCATCATGCTGTTTCTCACCATGTACTCTGGACAGATACAGCTGGGCTAGCACCAGACCTCCTCTGGACCAACCCCCAGCTCTGACCAGTGTGAAATAAAGATGAGCCTTCAGCTGGTTTGCGCTGGTGTAAACTGACCCCAAGAGGAGACCTTTTGTCTCTTTATCTTCCTCCAGTCGTTAGTTTTCAGGACCCTGGAGTTTGGGGAGTTTGGCTGCTGTGCGGCAGGTACGCACACTCCTCTATCAAAAATGTTTGAGTAGCTGTTTGTGCACAGTTCCCAGATGAGCTTCCGTAGATCCTACAGTGAGGGAGTGGCAGCCTTCTTTCTCGTGTTCTTTTTTCTGACAGTCTAGAAACATCAAGTGAAGCAGCGTTCAGCCTACAGAGATGAGTTAAAGACTCCCTCGCTGAACTGATGTGCAATACTCGGCCAGTCACACAAACATTTCTCTATTTCCCAGATTACTGATCAGCCATTTTGGCTCCTGCTCTTCTTTTTTTTTTCTCCTCTCGTCCGTCCCACAGTAGATGTCATTGAGCCTCAACTGTTGAGGTTCCGTAGATACAGAGTCTTAGTATGTCTAATCCTCTATGCCCGCAGCACTTCCTCAGGAGGTGGGAAAAGCACAATCAGGTAACGCCAGCTGCTATTGACATCCTTGAGTTTTTACACTTCTGTTCCAGACTTTAACACTCCCCCATTCCCTTTTTTCATTCCATACCAAAAACAAATCGTTTGTGTGCCGTTATGTTTTTTATACATGATAAACATGCAAAACGATGAGACTTCTGAAGACCAAATACGGGCCAACCATTGAGAATGGTGAAGGGCTACACAGTGGCGCTTGGAAGGGCACACTATTCTCCTCAGTATGGACGTGTCTATGTCCTCGGCACGCACTTAGAAATTCCTAATGAAGCCTGGGTCAGATATTTAAAGCCACACGAAGTCCAGAGTTATCCGGAGCAGACGCAACAACACTCGGTGTCCACAGCAGCATTTCTCCATATAGTTTACCATCTGTGCCCTTCATTAATATAGTATTGAATAGTTCTAGTTTTTTTATTCCCTGTACTTTTGAACTCAAAGTGCAAAACTCTGGTCTTTGCACTCCCCGTAGACTATTTTCCCAGAATTGTGTATTCTTTTACTGGACAGAAGTAGTTTGAACAGAATACTGTAAGCTGAATTATACACACACACACACACACTTTGCCTACTGGTCTGTGACCTTGTTCATATTAATCATACATAATAAAGAAGTAAATAGATGAATAAAAGATTTTTAACCCATTTTCCAAGTTACAGCACAAAATGTGCCTAGGTTTGGGCAAGAGTTGGTTCCAGTGAAGGGAAATCTTGAAGAGCTGCAAAAATGGATTCGATCAATAAAATTAAATGGTTGCTATTTTGGTAATCGATTAAATTTTTATGTAATTCCCAGTGAATTCCAGCCTCTGACATGCTGGTTGTCTACTATGATAGTAAATTAAAAATCTTTGGGGTTTTTTGTGTTGTTTTTTTTCCAAAACAAGACAAGACATTTCATTATGGGCTATGGAAAATTTGTGATATTTAATTTACTGTTTATTGATATGTTATGGATCGGAGAAAATACCATAGAAATTGACAGATTAATCGATAATGACAATTGTAATTGTGTTGCAGCATACAATGATATTATGATATGTAATTATGAGCTTTGAATTTTTCGGCAACATGACAATGGCCCTGTGCACAGAGCCAGGTCTGCAAAGGAATGGTTTTCCCAGTTTGGTGTGGAAAATTTCAGTGTTACACCTCACTAAAGCAAAGTTCAGCACGGAATAAGTGATCTGTTACCAAAAGCTACATACCATATCAAAAGCTACATACCATATCTGTAGATTCAATAGATATTAGCAAAGAATAGCATTGCAGTTTATTGTTTATTAGCGATAGAAACTGGAAGCTGTCACACTGTATAGGTTTACTAAAAGATGAAGGTCTTCTGTTAATCTTGGATGGAGAAGGAAAGCCATTAAAACCGGTATCATGGGGTACAGTATTACTGCTGCTTGATGTGTATGGGAGATTATTTATTGTTGTTTCAGCCATAAAATATTTATTTTATATTTTACACCCAAGATAAAGTATTGAGTTTAGCTTTGCACCGCAAGCCAGTCTTTTTGTTTGTTGTTTTAGCATTTTATTGAATAAATGGTAAAGCTGCTGGTCTTAGTAATAAACACTAATTCCATTGCATGTTTCAACTGTATGTTAAAACCTGAAGCCAGAGCATTTATACAGAGATACGTTCTGATGACCTAAGCATCATAGTTAAGGTCAGACAATCGGATAATTAATTTAGGAACACACAGACCATAAGACGACTTTATTGGTGCAAAAACACTCATTTCAGCAGAAGTCTCTTTTTCAGCATCAAACAACCAGCCAATGATAGACTTTCTGGAGATTTTAATAATTGATCAATAAGCTTTCAGACTTGTAATGCATCAAACATATTGTACCTAATGTAATTTAGGGGAATCCTCATCAGCCTTTTCTCTGTGTCATGGGAATCTTTCTTCGTTTATATAAAAACATCCTTTTCCAAGAAAATCATGTGGCAAGAGTCCTCATTGAGTGATATTGTCTTGGCATGTTGCCTTAACAGTCTATTCAGCCAATTTAATGCAGATTTTGATTAGATTTTTGAATCAGTACTTGGGTATAATTTCTTTATTCTTTTTTTGTGGCACTAAATTCAGCAGATTAGTTAGCCAAGATGCCCTCCAGCTTCGTCTATGTTTCTTTCTCTCTTGGGGTGCATAATGGTACAAATGTTTAAAATAAGTAAATAAATAAATAAAATGGAGAATTGTATGGAATGTACCGTGTTGTTTGATACTGACCTAACAGCCAGCATTTGGTTCTACAAAAGGTACAATTGGGCCTTTTTTTCTGAGAAATTAGCAGAAATAAAACAATAAAAAAAATCAAAACAAACAAGTGATATTGTGTTGTTTATCCCCATTTTGCTCATTCATTAATGGGATCTTCTTTGATCCAACTGACAGCTCATCTTTTTGCTTTAGTGTAAATTAAATGACCAAACAAAAGGTTATTGTGTGTTGACTAAATAAGTTTCAAACACCACGTTTAAACTCAGGAAAGCACGTGCTTATTTAAGGTCAACGTCTTATTCCTGGGTTAAAGTTGTGGGACTTTTACTCCACTACATTTATTTGACAAATATACTGTAGTTACTAGTTACTTTTGGCATAAAAAACATGACCTGCTGATATGGTATGATGCAGAACTATACTACGAATCTACACGGTAATATACAAAGTATCTACAACTGGCTCCACATTGACAAACTACAGCCTTAAAATGGTCTTGCATGCATTTCTTAGAGTTAAAAAAATAATATTCTATAATATAACACTAAAAGGAACCAATCAGCACAATGAGTACTTCTGTTTTAATATTTTAAGTACATTTTGCTGATAATGCATAATTAAGTATTTTGAACTCTGGACTCATCACGTAATGGAGGATCGTTAGACTGTGGTACTTCACTGTGTATTATAGTAATACACGTGAAAAAACACATGGTTACCACACTGACGCTGTGGTCTGGTGCCCGCAAGGGGGCGGTAAAGACAGTCAAATGTAGTTTCATTGCACATGCGTCGAACCAAATACAAAAGAAAAAAAAATAAAAACCCAAACATGTCACTTCCTGGCCCAACACAGGTGATTAAAAAAACCCCAAAAACGTTTGGAAAGTGAAACTGTGGAAAGCCGTGTCGACTTTGATGACATGGCTTGAAAGGAGTCGCGGACAGTCGCGTTAAGAGGTGAGCGGGTTCGTTGCTGTTGACCAAGAACTTACTTCCTGTACTATTGTTACATACGAGCCGCAGGAAGACGGCTGTAAAGTCGCTGGCTTAGTTTAGCCACGTTGCATCAACGTAAGCCGTCTCCATTCATTCGTCTGCTGTCGGTTCTGTTGGACGTGGGAAATAGCGGCTAGCTGGCGCGTTGTCTTACCGGTCATAAGTTAGCTAACTAGCTGTGCGATAGCTGTGGTGCTCCAGCAGTTGACGTTAGCGGGTAGCCGGCTGCTACATTACTTTCCATTGGTTTGCAGTGGTGATTTACGTTGATTTTAGCTAGTTAAGTTGGCGTCCACTTAATTTAGCTAGTTAAGTGGACGTCAACTTAACTGGCTAACCAGAGTGGCTGTTTTGTAGCTAAGGTTTTACGAGCTTATGCAGTAAACTGCGGCTGTTTGCTAGCTAACAGCGGCTCCCTGTCTTAACTGCTCCTCTGTAAATGATGACAATTGGCACATGCAGATGTTGACTTTCAGTCGGTGTAGCTGTTACAAAAGTGTGACCGTGGTACCGTTGGAGGCTGCTGCTGTTCAAAGTCCAATATTTGGATTAAGTTCCCCCCCCCGCCCCCATAAAAGATGTTAAGCTAACTGCGACACTTGTGCAGTACAACAGGTGTGTGTGTATGAATAACACATTTGATATATTGTTAGATATTCCTTCAGCTGCGTTTCCACAGCGCCACATCCCACGTGATGATTTCTTGACTCTGCCCTCTTCATGCAGAGGTTTGACTCCTGCCATCAGGGAGGTTACCTGATCTCAGATCATTTGTTCCCTGAGCTGTAGGCCTAGTTGCTATTGCACACACACTTTGACAAAGGATTGATGGTCTGTTAAGGCTTTTATAGTTCATTACAGCTTTATTATGGTGATATCTACTGTATGTTTTATTATATGTATTTATTCTTATGATGTGTATTGTTGTGTTCGCCAGTGTTTGAAAACCAAATGGCCCCTCGGGGACAATAAAGGCCATCCAATCCAAAGCCTTTTAGGGGAATGTTATATAAATAAAATCTTCTGTCACAGTATATGTATTTTAACATTGCCGGGATATATAGCATACTTCCATGGACATTCAATTTAGAAACTGTTATTGAAAAAAGATAATAAAACTCTGTCCCAGAACGACCCTGTAAATTCAGGTTAGCCATAAAGCAATCCGGCTCATAGTTGCTCAAACAATGAGAGAAATCAAAGAGATTGTCACGTTTATGACAATCGCAGCATGACGTCCATCCTAATAATGTTTTATATTAAAAACGAACGGATACAATACTAAAGTAGTTAAACTAAACATTAATTAGTGTATCTTTAAACACTTACAAGTACACTGAAATTACTAATATACAGAAGCACATTGTATTTTGAATTTCTTTGTGTTGGTATGATTTCGTAGAGAAAAATTAGAGCGGGGGAAACCATGGCCTGTGTCCAAGTGCCACTGGATGAACAGCAGGTGACCGAGCCTGGCCCGCTGGGAACAGAGCACACGCTGCCTGCGCTGGTGAGTTGCGTCACGTCATTTTATACTGAAGTACACTCAGACGGCAGCCTGTGGTGCCCCAGGAATAACGCAGCCTAACTCTTAACAAAGACCAGTTTATCAGACTCGAACCCTGTGTTTTTTGTTCCACACCAGCACCCGATGAGGAAGGAGGATCGCTGTTTTGTGCCTTACAATTCCCCGCCAGAGGACTGCTCTCCCGCTGAGGTGGAGGAGTTTTTGGAACAGGCCAGATTCATCACAGAGGATCTGGAATGGTTGCTTGCACTGCCCCATGACAAGTTCTGGTGTCAGGTGAGGGACTATTGGCATCTCTCTGAGTCATGTTTCCCTTTCTGTTCACTTAGCCGCAAAGGTGTATGGCAGCTGGAAAAATGCAAATAAATGTAAATACACTGTAGAGTAAGTCGTCTTCCCCCATTTCCTTCTTGTAACTTTCCTCTCCTTCCCTCTGCTTTGGTCCGTCTCCTCCACCAGGTGGTGTTTGATGAATCTCTGCAGAGGTGCCTAGACTCATACCTGCGTCACGCTCCCCGCGGCCTCGACCTCGCCACCCTGCCCTCCTCCCCGGCGGTGGCCGACATGCAGCGCTCCGTCCACAGGGCGGTCTTCTTGACCTTCCTCAGGATGGCCACATATAAAGAGTCCAAGGTAGGAGGAGCTCCCAAATATTAACTCTAGAGAGGGAATAATGACATCGTAATCACTAGAAATACCAGTTATAGTAGATTAGTAAACTGACAGCACATAAAACATAATATTGTTACTGCCACTCCCAAGTACAAAGCATTGACGCACCGTTTAACCTGTTGCCTTGTTTGTGCTCCTCTTCCACAGGAGAACTTCATCACCCCGGCTGTGTTTGGAGAGATTATCTATGACAACTTCCTGTTTGACATTCCCAAAATTCTGGATCTGTGTGTGCTCTTTGGAAAGGGCAACAGCCAGCTGCTGCATAAGATGATAGGTGAGACGGTTCCTTTTAAATCATCAGGGCATTTTCATGGACTGTATCCATTAGCTTAAAATATGTAGTGAAGACGGGTAGTTTTTAATGTGTTTGTCACTCTTTGTTAATTTTCATAATGATGTCCTTTTATAGAGAACATCTTTACCCAGCAGCCATCTTACTACAGCGACCTGGATGTGACGGTGCCCACTGTGTTACAGGTCAGATCAGATAAAAAAAATAAAAAATACAACTGTATTTACATGGAAAGTGTAAAACTGGTAAAGTGTTTATTTAGATTTTCCAAATGCTGAATTTAAGACACAAACACATGTGCTTATACCATTTAGAGTACATATTAAATGTCTTTCTGTGAGATTATAGATTACTTTCCTGTCTCTCCTTTTGATCCTCCATCACCTTCAGGTGTTTGACACCATCCTGGATAAGTGTGGTCTCCAGTGTGAAGGAGCCACAGCAATAGAGCCGATGAAGCTGAACGCACACAAGCAGCCCACTTCCATGACCATGAGTCAGCAGGTCAGACAAACAACAGACACCTCAGAGCATCACTGCATGTGATGCCGATGACGCAATAACAATATCTAGTGTGTATGTATGTGTTGGCACAAGCCTGTTCTCGAATATAAACATCGCACGGGATTTAACAGGTTCTAGCATGGAAACATTGTGATTGATGATCATCATATTTAAAATATGCGGAGGACGACTTTCTGCTCCAAGCCTGAATGAGTAGTCGAAGCTTTTGTATTCTTATATTCAGTTAATCTGAAATAAATGTTGTTTGTAGCTGGCCCTTAAATTGGAGTTGATGAGTTGATTCTATTTGAATTAGCCTTACGTCGCCAGATCTCCACACTCGTGCCATCGATGGAGAAAGGTGTGGCTAAACTCATATTCATTCAGGTAGAGGGAGAGAAAAGGCTCTGGCTTGTTTGTGATTGGTTTAAAGAAATACAATCGTCTTTGGCGGCAGTAAGCCCAGGATGCAACGACTGTTGCAAAACAGTGTCAATGGAAATACACAGAGTGGAGAAGAGTCCCAAATTTGGATATTCAGTTAATATCCATAATAACCTTTCAGCCTATTGTAACTTAAGTGGTCTGAGAGAAATCCTCTACGTTTGCACCTTCTCTTGGTTCTATTTATTACTTTGGGCAATCACAGTTCATTTCAGAGAGAGGGCATGTTCCTATTGGCTGTTCTACAAATGCAGATACAGTACACGTGCACATCCCTTCAGACTGTGAAAGCCTGATTCAGTGGCAGAAAATCCTGCAACTTGTGATCAATCAGCTGCCTTTGAAGCGCCGTGGAGAGCGAGCCCTACGAGGGATGAGGCTTTGCAGGGCAACCGACTCTGCTGCCACTCGGAGGGGCTTAGCGGAGTGATACGAGGCTGCAGAGGGAGAGCGAGCTGGAAGGTTTTGCATAGGTTTGCACAGGATTTGATTACCCCAGCTTTAACTGGTTTACTAATGGTGTCAGAAAAGACTTAGTAACATGCAGCCAGTGTTTGATGTTGAACGTTTCAGCTGTAATCAGCTTAACCTGAGTGTGGCTGATTGTTGACTGCATTTAAAAACGCATTGTCTCATATTTTAACTTTCTGCTTCGTGTCATTGATATCGCCACATTTGTGTTTTCCTTTCTGTCCTAGGATCTTGTAGACCTTATTCTGTACCTGTGTGACTCGACCACCACCATCCATGCCTTCCTGGACATCTTCCCAGCCGCCTGCTCCAGCTTCCACTCCCATGGCTTCCTCAGCAGGTAGACAGACGGAGAGTAAAACCGGCAGTATCGCTGCTCACGGCAGGCCACACCTTCGCAAAAGCTTTTCACGATCATTTTGTTTTCTCTCCCGGCAGACTGACCTCGTTCTATGAGACCGCTGTGCCTGACCTCGAGAAGGTGCTGAGGAAGAGAAACCTTGACGATAAAGGGTGAGTTTCTGCTGCATTTAGTGCTTTAAACTTTAAATTATGGGATGATCGGGAATAATCTCCCAAACCCTCCGTTAGCCTTCAGGAGGACTTGTGGAAGAGGCTGTCCCACTCCTGTCGTAAGATGGTGGAGACGGCTCACCTGCTGCTGCATCACACCTGCCTGCAGCCGATCCTGGAGGGGTGAGGCGTCCAAACTCTCAACATGCATCTCAGCAGGATTAGCAATTCCGCATGCACGTCTTAATTCTGTTGATGTCTGTTGCCTTGCAGGGGTGAAAACATGCTAACATTTGCAGAGGAGCTCCTGCAACATTTCACATCTTTTTTAGCTGAGAAAAGGTAAAATTGCCAGTTTAGATCAGGGTTCACCTCCAAGGGTCCAGGGGGGATTGTTTGTTAGGCTACATTAAGTGGTTTGTTTCACTTTTTCTCTTAAAGTACAATGACAAATTTTATAAAGGGTTTTGCTTCTTTGTCCTTTCAGGTTCTTGTCAGACTATGATGAGCAGTTCCCCATCGCAGACGACGTCAGCCTCCTACAGCAGGCCCTCCCTGTCATGTATCCTGATGGGCATCACAGCAAAAACATTGACTTTTAAACTTGCAAACAGACTTTTACGGCCAATAACATTCTTCATACAGTGCCGCCTAAACATAACAACACTTGGTTATAACTCAGAGTTTGATGGATGTTTTTAAGCAAGCGAGTCAAACCCACAACAAAGATGAACAATAAACTGTGTGTGTGTATATATATATATATATATATATATATATATATATGAAAATTACATTTAAAGATGAACAAAAATACTGATTTACACATCTGC
>JAVQJV010098097.1:0-13153 GCA_036024995.1 Gadopsis bispinosus
TGCTGACATTTGACTTTGTGACAGCGGTTGGTATCAGTCTATCCGTGATCTTTCATGACACTGTTGTAAATGTGCCATCATGATACGGTCTCCAGCAAGATTCCATCACTGTTTAAAAAAAAAAGCAGAATGCTAACCCAAGAGCTTAGTGCTGACAAACATGTAATTCTTGGTTTGTTCCCAGAAGAAAAACTGATACTTTGTTGAAGCATCACACCAACACATTTTGGTGCAAAAGTGAAAACATTGAGTAAACTGTTTGAACAGACATGGATTAAGACTGGCATCGGAATAAAATTTTAATTTCTAATTCTACTGTAGGAGAGCCCTAATGCCAAGACATACGGGTTGACAAAGTCTCCAAATTCAGTTTCTAAGCGGCTCCAGGCGGTTCCTTCTATTCACCATGTCCATTTGATTGTATTGGTTTATGTTCAATTTCTGGGACTGCCCTAAAGATAACATATGAAGTCTGAAGCTGAACTGTGTTTATTTAAGTCTGACATTTGTCTTCCTCAATGCACGCAGTAGAGACTTCAGAGATCCCAAGGCACAGCCACGAGTATGCTATTAAGAATGTGCGAGTTTCCTGAAGGTGAACGAAAAGAGTTTGGTGGTTTTCCATCCGGGCACCTTCATATCAAGGCCTCTCGGGATATTCAGAATGTATATTCATAAGAGGTGGGCAGGAAGGGGGGGGTGGGGTTGTAAGGGACCCAGCTGGTTTCCTCAAACTTCTCTTTGGTGACCTCAATTTCTCTTGCTTCCCAATGAGTTTGGTCTGTCCATGTGGAACTAAGTACAGTATGTGTCCCTGAGTGAAAGAAGGTTGGCACCACACAAACTCAGAGAGACCGTAATGTGTCTTTAACAAGAAATAAAAAAAAAAATCTGCAGAAAGAAAAACACCTTCATATTTTTCTACAATACAAATTTATTCCCTAGAAAAGAATCAATCTTTCTAATGCTTTAGGCAAAGACGTCAAAGCAGCTGACTGCAGTCAGAGGTGGATTGTTAGCATTCAGATCACGCATTCTTAGATGGCAGGATTTTAGAAAACTGAGGTGTTGACTGTTACCTATTCATTGACAAGGGATGTGGGAAATGACAAACAAGAAAGGTTGTAAGATGTATCCAGTTCATACAGTCAAGGCAGTGCGGAACCTGCAACATACTGTAGGTAAATCAGTGATAAGAAAGGGAAACTCTCTATTCAAAGTCACAGCGAGGTTATTCAACAGGATTGACCACAATGACCAAAAAAAAGCAGATGCTGGAGTTTAAGCAGCATTAAAAGCATAGTTACAAATCTAGAAATGTTGTCAAATACAAGTAGAATTGTATTTGTGCATGGCACGTACAATAAAACTGAACAATTAAAAACAATGGGTTTCTCAATTTGCATTTTTTTAAATTTACATTTGTAATGTTTTCTGCACAGATTTTGCATCCCAATTTAGATAGAATTAGTGTTAATATTGAATAATGCAGTGAAACAAAGTCCGTACCGTGAAAGAAACAGAATGAAACGTGCAGCAGATCTCCTGTTTGGTAGGCGTGGGCTTTAAAATACCTGACATTGTGACCCTGATGTTTTTGAACAAAGGATTTAAAATGCAAAACAGTATATCTAAATTAAGCTGATGCATAGGAGAGCTTACATGCTTCTGGATTTATTGGTAATTCAAGCGTGTCTCTATTCTTCATTTAACTCATTGCATTTTGATTTAGAGATAAAAAATAATGTGTTTCTTTTTAAGTGTAGATTGGCAATTTTGAAACCACGGTCTATAAAAGTACTGTTTTTTTAGCAAATGTATTAACAACAAATAAGTAGTGTTCATACAGAAGGGCTAACATTTTTACAATAGCATACAAAACATTAAGACAAAATCTGAAGAAAGTTAATAATAGTTAATAAAATATCAATAGATTTTTAAGTAATAATTATAAGATTTATTTTTCCTGATGAATAGAAATATAATTATAAGATTGTATGATTGTTATAATTTTAAGATGTTATATTATAAAAGAGCCAAAAAAAAAAGAGATTATATGTTTCATTCTTTTGTTTTACTCTTGGGTCTTTTGACATATTTATTACAAGGTTAGATTGTAAAGTAAGAACGAAAAAAAGGGTAAAGTGCAATGAGAGCCTTATTTTTCTGTACCCAGTTGCTCTTTCTTTACTTGCAGGTTGCAAGTCACTGGTTTGCTTTTTGGGGAGGTTCCAGGAAGTCATTATGAACAGAATTCCATTAAAAGAAAAATTTATAAAATGTCAAATGTCTTTTACTTTCTCTGGGAGACTGTGGACAATGACTCATTAGTGCTCCCAGTAAGATACAGCAAGGTGAGGCTTGACACTGCTCTAATCTAGTATAGTTTAATTGTAGGCTAGACATATATTAGAATAGTGTCTAATCTGTTTCCTTTTGGGGGATGTGTAATAGAGAGGGTAATTATCCAGTTGCGAACAGTATGAATGTATTAGAATGATGGCTACTTTGTACTGTTGTATTTATGAAGGACTTCTTCCCACGATATGAAGTTGAATAAAGCAGCTGATAATTCAGAGTTTTTTTGTTTTTTTTTACCTTGTCCTTCCAACACCAGTGGGTTAACTGTCGTTTTTCTGCCTGTGTTGACACACTTCTGCAGTATGGCACAAGGAATGGAAGCTATCTGAGCCTGCAAAACATGGGCTGACCTGAGCGTTTCTCCTGAGTGCCATTTTGCATTTTCATTAAACCTGACATGATAATGAACACAGTATTTGAAGCAGGTTTGCAGACTTCTTATCTGGAACAGACCATAAGGTACTGACCCAGAAGATCATTTTGTAGCTCGGGAACAATTTAGCAGATTAGGAAAGTGGTCAGAGCAGGGTATCAAATGTATGCTGTTACATTAGTTTCTCTGGATGCAGCCTTAAGAAAGGTTGTATAAACACTTTATGGATCACCTAAAAAGGATACATTAACTTAAATGGCATTTTTTAAATCAAAACAGACATGTGTAGCATATTGTTACTATATTTTCCTAACGCAATCAATATTGATTTAATTCCATTATCTGGTCCAAGGCAATCTACCAAGTACATGCATGCACCAATGCGAGCAATAGTGTAGGGAGTGAAACACTGGAGCAAGAGTTTTCTGCTCTGTGCCAACAAACAGGCTTTTGCACTCTTCACAGCTGTGAATCACAGGCTAGCCTATCCTTGCACCTAGCACTCACACAGAGACAAAGCCAGCATGACTTTAACTGTCTTATAGGTCAAAAAAGGTCATGGTTTCTGCCAGACAGGGGCCACTGTTGTGCCAAGACTGCAGCAATCACGAGAAGCCAGGTGTCCATAGCAGCTTGCTATAGTTGCTAAGAATGCGAGCAACAACAAAAACTTGTGTACAACACAACACCTGGTGCCACTGTCCCACTGTGTCTCCTGTCTGGTCTGACAGTAAAGATGATGAGAGGTAACCTTGGCAACCAGTTTAGAAAGCAAAAGTTAGAAAAGTGCCAGCTCAAGCCACCACTTCATGAATCAGATTATATAATAAGCCATCACGCATTAAGAGTTGAATTTAAGTGTTACAAAGGACAGAGTAAACAGTGCTTAGCCAAGTGGATGTGAAAACAATCCTTAAACTGCCATAATCAACAAAAATCACACAAGATGGAATAATTGATATCTTATGCAAAGCACATTAACAGGCAGTAAAAGTAAAGCATCCCCAGCTAGATTTTTTGCAAATGTAATACGAATTTAATGTGTAAAATACATTTCACAATCTTAATAATCCAAATAAGATGAGCGCGATATGATTAGTTAACATAATGAGAATACTTATGATCACATGTATTCTAAACCCAAGGCAAACAGAATCAGGATGTGAAATTTAACATTAACACTTACCTCGACAGTGAACTCCTTCATCGTAGCCATCTTCACAGTCTCTTGCTCCATTGCAGAGTTTGTTGAAATGGATACATTTTTTTGTCCCGATACACTGTATGTGATTGAGGGGACACCTGATCACCACCTCTTGTGCACCTAAAGCAGGGAAACAACAAAGAATCAGAAAATCTGTATCTTTCTCTTTTATTTCCGCATAAATAACTCATGTACTGCATCAGTTTACTGCAACACCAAATGAGCGTCAACAGTGTTTTTTTTGTTTTTTTTAACATATGTAATACTACTTACAGTGTGGGACATAAGCCCATATGTGAAATATACATTAGCATATTTCATTGTCATTATCATTAGTATATTTTGCAGGTAAACTCATTTTTCCAGTATTTTGAGTGCCTTCTCAAAGTGCTGATACTTCAAAACCTCTTTTATAGGAGACGGAAGAACCTATGCATATGCAAATGTATTTATACACAGCATTGTTCTTTACACACAACAGATGTTCGCCACACTGCCTTGCAGCCGCACTGGTGAAGTCCTATAACAAACTGCCCGACGCTCCCTGCCAGCCAGGCAAACAGCGGAGAGCAGCTGTTTAAGGATTCATGAGGCACATAGGTGACCCTCATTCATGTGGTAGCCACAAGAGCACATAAAACACAGCTGACCAGTGCACCAGCACAGTAAAAGTGTCACATCTCCACCTTAACTACATTGATATCAATTACCAATGTGCCGTTGCAGCCACTTAATGGGGAGATTTATCACCCACATGAAGGGACCTGTAACAATCCCCAGAGTTCCCCCACTTCTAAGAACTCGCATCCAAGCACACGTGGACCATATCGACTAGGTGGTTACTTACTCACGGTATCCATTTCTACTTTGTACGTAAAGAGATGCTGCAATTAATGTGGCTGTTACAAAGAGGGCTGCCATCCTGATTGATCCTGCTGATTTACAGAAGGAATATGTGGACAAGTAGGTGTGCATCTGTATTGACACAATAATGACTCACGTTAGATTCTCCTCCCAAGCATTTTTATTGCTTTAAAAAGTGTAGCAGGAGATCATCTTCTTTAATGAATATGTCTTGGCACGCTCTTTAAGCCCCAGTGATTCACACAGTTTTTATGCCATATTTAGGTAAGTCAAGTATAAGTGACCTTGTCTCTGAGAGTTCATATTTCGTACATGAGCATACTGGCAGCCTCATCTGCTGGGCTCCGAAAATGTGTCACTCTTCATTTCTCTTCCAGCTCCATTTCGGGATGGACTTGTTGATGTGTGTGCTCTTTTCAGGCTTCAAGAAAAAAAATTTCAATTTGTAAATCCATCAAAAGTATATATACACAGTATGTACTAAAGATACATATATGCTGAGGATTCCATCTTCAAAATATCAATAATGGTGATGTGTGTATGCTGTATTTGCATGCTTGACTTTTATGTCCGCAATCGCGTTATGAAAATGAAAAGGCTGAAAAGAAAATCATTTTGAAACTGCTAACATTTCATAGATCTCACACATTTGGGATCAGACTATAATAAGTGCTAGCACCTAGTGTTTAACTATTATATTTCAAAATACCCAGGCCATTTTCACTCGCTACAGAAAAAAAGGACACACTGTCACAGAACACTCAACCCAGTGCCACACCATAGCTCATGTCCATTTGGCAAATGTGCTATTTAACACACAGCTGTAAGGGTCTCTGACAAAGTAACAGCGTTGTCAGCCTCTCCCCTTGCTTTCTCGCCACAAGGGTTCTAATCTAATGTGATAAGGGGAGGGATGGGGCATGAATATTCAGTGGCTCTGATCTGTCATGCAGGGGTACACAGATGGTCTCTCAACGGCTGAGGTGCTCAGAATTCCTCTGTCAATTCCCAAACTACTGCTATGTTGGATGAGTGCTCAAAGTCATATATACAGGAAAGTACACTACGCCATGTAACACATCCTCTGGCAGCTATGCTGAGCATCTCTCTGCTTAGCTTCCCATTCCAAGGTGCTGAATGAAGCCTAAAACCCTCATGCATACTGTATGTGCCTGATCAGTTCACATAACATCCTGTTAAGCAATCCACAGAGCACTCAGTTTGACCAAAGCTGAGTCTCTTGTACAAGGAATGCATTCAGTATTTTTTCTCCCCAAAATGTGATTATTTCTCCCTAGAGGCCTTATCTTCAGTAAGAAATACAGATGTTATTACCACAGAATGTGTTCCACTGCATATATCTACAATGTTTAAAGAAATGCGATGACAACCTTGAAAAAAAAATTCTTCCAAAAACAATTTCTATGATATGTTCATGTATATTTAGTTAGCACCACTAAGTATTTACTGTAACTGTAAATCGACATATGCAAAGCGGTGACTCGTCGAACCATAGAGGCATTCAACAATCCTTAAATCGTTTAAGGTCTCCGACAAAAACGTTGTGTCAGCCACAGGCCAGTTTTGTTTACCCACACTGTCCTAGAGGAGGTGTAATCGGCTGGAGTAAGGGAACACCTGTTTAGGTGGACCACGGGCGTGCAGAATTTGTAGAAAGCTGTCTTTGTTCAAATTTAGAGGAAGCACAAATGCACACAAAGTTCATGGTAACACATGATCAAAGGCAAACAAATGCAGGTTTGCTCCTGGAGGCTTCAAATGAGTTAAGGACACATTCACTTCATAGAAAATGTAGAACATTTAGCTTTAAAATCTGACGTTGAAAGACCAATAAAATAATTTTGCTCTGTGCCTGTGTCCCCTTTAACTCTCACATACACTGACATGGGAGTTAGAGCTGTGTTTGTTATTACATCAAAGATGATTTGTGTACTTGTAGAGCCACGGGTCGCCTGAAGGTGGCAGTTATGCAACGTAATGGATGCAAACCACCTGCCTTGGGACCGAAACAAAAAAAACACTCCAGCCTTTAATCTTCAGCTTCTTCATTCCCTGTGACATGCTGGAGAAAGAGCTTCTTCCCGACTCAGCAGAGCAGCTGGCACCTGATGTTTAACGTATGTTTTCTGACTATCACCCACCATTATACTTTTCTTTATATTTTAAATAAGTGTGCTGCTCAGCTACGTTGGTTACTTAGTTAGGCTAGCTCCTCTTGCTTCTGGAAAGGTAAGCTAGCAAACAATGTTTCGTTAGCTCGCTATCCAATCGTCTCTCGCAACTAGTGAGAGACGACCCCTAAGATATATAGAAGGCGTAACTGATGTGTTTGTGAGAGAGAAAAAATGTATACAGGTTTGCTACTTTGTAAAGCATTTTTCCCCTGACTTGAAATGTACCGATACACATGTGTGACTATTTTCTACAACTACAAACTCCACTGTCACAGGTGCTCAGTTGTTTAGCCCCAAAAATACCTTCCTACGTAGTGGGTCCCTGTTGTATTAGGCAATTCTTGATGTTTAAATCTGCACAGTCTCAGTAACGGTTTGATAAATGAATAATGTCCACTGATGAAATGGGAAAGCACACTTAAATACCAGTTTAATCATAACACCTTGAGTGGAAGTCAGATGTTCCCCTGGTAAGCTAAAAAAATGATCTTGCGATATGCTTATTCAGGTAAAGCGAGAAACATTTAAGTTCAGCATCAAAATTTATTATTGTCTATTTTACAATAACACAACTATAAATTAAAATAATACAGTCCCATCTAGTCTAAATACTGCACATATATTACTGGCAAAGCTGCAAGCAACCCCATATTTGTGTTGTAATCATACTGAATATGAGCTTGATGCCTAAAACACACAGACACAAAATTACTTTTGTGGTACAGCACAATGCTGAGTCACATTTCACCTATCAACACTTTTGCTTTGTGGATTTAATGAGCAGTACAGGCTGTAGGGGCAGCTAGCAAGATTTTACATTTTAAGACATGTTAATTTAAAATAATACTGCTATGTACCTACTTTGAGGAGTGAATGAGGAGGAATCAGCTGGGCCAAACTAATACCTCTATTTAATGTAAAATGAGAGGCTTCTAGGGGCAAATTTCAGCAGCTATGTTCATTATGATAATCATGTTAATCTGAGCCACTGCCAATTTGTGTGGAATAATGAATTCCTAAAAGAAAAAAACAGAGAACCTATCAGCAGGGGAAGCTCCTTGAACTTCTATGCACAGGGATTAATCATATCCCTTGGACCTAATGATTTTATTTTCTTCATTTATGGTTAAAGCTGAATTTTGAACTAGCATCCTGATGCCTGACCTGAGGCAACACCAACGCAGATTTCCCATAATAGCTTTATAACAGAAACTGTTAAACAGGAAGATTTTCTGTTAAACAGGAATTACAATGACAGTTACTGTATGCATGCCGTCTTTCAACCATAACTTCATTATTATTACAACTACTACTACATAAATCACTAATCTAAAAATGAGTATGATGACAGTGCAAAGTCATCTTGTTGAATTTGAACCTAAGCCAAAATATCAGAGACAGCAATAGCTTTCTCTCAACGCACTACCCCAACAGCTACAGGCCGGTGGTTTTAACGTTCCACCTGATGAAGACCTTGGAGAAGCTGGTCCTTGTCCATCTCCGGGCTCTGGTAAGCCCATCAATGGACCCGCTACAGTTCGCCTACCAGCCTGGCATTGGTGTGGATGACACTGTCATCTACCTCCTAGAGAGATGCCTCTCTCACCTGGAGAAGGCTGGGAGCACAGTGAGAATCACGTTTTTCGATTTCTCCAGTGCTTTCAACACCATACAGCCCACACTTCTGAGAGACAAGTTGGACGGGGGCAGGCCTCCAGCTCACTACATAGATTCTGGACTAACTCACAAACCGACCACAGTATGTGAGGATACGAGACATCCGACAGTGAATCCGACAGGGTTATCTGCAGCGCAGGGGTTCCACAGGGAACAGTTCTGGCTCCCTTTCTCTTCACCCTCTACACTGCAGACTTCACGCAAAATTTAACCAACTGCCCCCTACAGAAGTTCTCAGATGACTCTACAGTCGTCGGTCTCAACGCAGAAGGAGACGACAGTACAGAGAACTGATCCAGGGCTTTGTGGGTTGGTGTCAGCGGAACCGCCTCCAGATCAATGCAGAGAAAACCAAAGAGCTGGTGGTGGATTTCCGCAGGTGCAAACACTCTCCCCCTGCACCAGTGAACATCCAGGGAATGGACATCGAGACGGTGCAATCTTACAAGTACCTCTGTGTTCACCTGAACAATAAACTGGACTGGACCGACAACTCTAATGCACTGTACAAAAAAGGACAGAGTAGACTCTATTTGACACTCAGGTCTTTTGAAGTGCAGGAGACACTGCTGAGGACCTTCTTTGACTCTGTGGTGGCATCAGCCATCTATTATGGTGTGGTCTTCTGAGGCTGCAGCATCTCGACTGCTGACAGGAAGAGACTGAACAAGCTGGTCAAGAAGGCCAGTTCTGTCCTGGGATGCCCCCTGAATCCTGTGGAGGTGGTGACGGAGAGGAGAATGATGACTAAGCTATCAACTCTGATGGAGAACACATCCCACCCCATGCAGGACTTTCTAACAACACTGGGCAGCTCCTTCAGTAACTGGCTGCTTCACCCGCGGTGTGTGAAGGAGAGACACTGCAGGTCCTTCCTTCCTGCTGCGGTCAGACTTTACAATCTTACAACCAGCACTGCACACCATAGCCCAAACACCCAGAACTGAGAACTGAGAACTCACACAATGTGCAATACTAATATTCATTTGTGCAATAATGTACCTCACACAATGTCTGGCCTACTACATATGTGCAATAATGTACCTCACACAATGTCTGGCCTACTACATATGTGCAATAATGTAAATTCTGTAGTTTTTGTATATATACAAACACGTTTAGTTTCGATTATTATTTAATTTTTGCATGCTATTATTATTTACTACTTGTTTGCACCTTTGCTGCTGTAACACTGCATTTTCTCCACTGAGGGACTAATAAAGGTTTATCTTATCTTATCTTACTGTGCTTTAGTGCAGCTACTTTGCCTGTAGGCCAGTAGCGACTAACCTTTTGACATATTGTCTTATACGCCATAACAAATTGACCTGGATACATAGTAGAGAATATCGTTTTTCTGCCCTTTCACAACAGTGTGGAGAAAAATTTACAATTTTACACAATTAGATATTTTTGTCTGAATAAAAGCAGTGATTATTACAATATGTTGTGGATATACTCCCCTCGGAAGAAGGATGGCCGGATGGGTTAAAAGCAGAGGATAAATTTCAACGTGGAATGCGATTGTATGTGTGTGTTTGAGCATTGTTCTCTGCACGTGTGTATATGATGTATCATGATTGACCATTAAACAACCTTGGGGTCCAATTATTATTATTAATATTATTATTATACAGTATATTATGTGTGATGCACTTTACTTTTGTAAGACAAACATTGTTAAATACCTGCAGTAGTGTTAACTTTCACAAAATTAGTGGACAAGCAGTTCATAAAAACCAACCATGACAGAGATGATGCTGTCAGAAGTGGTGTAACGTTGGTAACAATAATCTCTGTGCTCATAGCTGTGTCAATGGTGTGGAAGAATAACTGTCAAGCATAAAAAGCATGAATGTTTCAGTTATTCTGCTTGTGTACCTCTTTGTGTGTGTATGTGTGTTTGTGTTTGTGTTTACACGAACTGAAGCATCAAGGACTCATGGAAACTTGTGAACTCTTCACCTTTGCATGTTGTCGGTCTGTGGTGAAGTCATTATTGTTGCCATGCTTAAAGCTAGAAGATGTTTGGGTTGTAAGATGTCTGGGCTCATGCTGTGGCCTAACTTGAATAACTGATTGAAAGGGATGATATATTCATGACTGTCATGTAATAGTACTGTGGTGAGCCATTTTCCCAATATCTAAGCTTGATTTGAGTACATGTGCTGTTTGTACCCAGCTCTTGTCTTATCTAGAAGGCAAACTGTTCTTGGACATATTCTGGACGTGCTGCGGTGCACTGCTTATCTCGCTACTCGTCATGAACAACATGCGCCATCCAAAGAATGTGGCTGAGACTTCCAACAGTTCCAGCACAGTAGCTGCTACAATGTGGACAGATACTATACAAGGGGATAAACAAGACTGGAGTTTAGTAACATCATAGCCATATTTCACCAGTTGTAACCTGCAGCTCTCCCCAGCATGTTCTGCTTCAAAGGAGCAGTGGTCTTAAGACGAAGGGCTCTTTAAAATAATTGCATTCCCGTGTGACCTTTCAAAAGCCAATGATGGCGTTTGAAATGATGTACTCAGCCCAAAGAGCTTATTTTGCTGTATTAGTCTGACCCCAGACATAGAGGTAATATTTTCCACAAGTCAGAACATCCAATGACTGAGATTCTTCACAAACTACTACTACTACTGTATGACCACATGATTAAATGTTGTGCTTTTCAATATACCTCCTTTCTCAGCATCAACAGGACAATCGGCAATCACTTAACTCCTAATCACGTGGAGTTGCTGAGAAGCTGCCAATGGCACAGTATGAACTGAACAACTCCCTGGTGGGAAAATCTGTATGCCTTTGCATGTTTGTGGATATGCACGGCCAGCATTTGGTGATGCTCTGCCAGGCCTGTACTGCAGCCATCTTCAGTTCTTGCTTGTTTCCGGCAGCTTTACACCTTTAGTCTGGTCTTCAGTACACAAAACACATGGTGACTTGGACTGAGGCCGTCTGACTTAAAAATATTTCTCTATTGTACTTGTCCTATACACTTTTGGGTCACTGTTACCATAAATGTGAACATCCTTAATCACCATTAAAGGCTAAAGGTTAGTTCATTTCAAATCTTGCTAGCTGTGTTGGGCAAGTTAGTTGAAACATGTACACAACTGCCCATTACTAATTACCCATTGCTGGAAAGTTAACTACATTACTTGACTAATTACTGAACAGTTAGTTACAACACTTTACATTACTGTACTATTTGTTACGCAGGTGCCTATCCCATCTTCTGTATTTAACACACATGGAAATAAAAATGAACAGTGTGGGTTCAGCAGCAAGCCCACAGTTTCGAGGTTACTGACTCTAAACTGTTAGTTTTGCCCCTGTGACTGCACTCCTCACAGTGACCCTGAGGGGTTTACACACCCTCCAAATCTGAACAAACTCGGGGTATTCCTGAGTGTGGTCTACCGGAGCCTAGCTATAGCCAGATCAAAATACACACCGTGTTAATAAAACCACTTCGGAGTTATTGGAAGATGCATTTCTCTTCTTTTAGCAGGAACCAACAGTCTTCCCCAGCTCAAGCTCCCAGTCTCTCCACTGAAACAGACAAAATTCACCCTTCCATTCAACTTTTTGTAAGGCAGCAGAAGTGACCCTCCAAAATGATGAAACATAGAATTACTGGGATAAGTAAATGTGATTAGTGAATTTCACATCTGAATTCATTCCATTACAAAAAAAAACCATCACTGCACGTGTTACTCAGTGTTACTCAGTAACATTTGATTTTTGGGAAGACAGTATGCATTACTGTTGGAAATTCATTCCACATAATGCTCCCACGGAAAACACGTCTCACATGCCGAATCTAGTCAGCACGTCTAATCAGATTCTAACATCGTTATTAGGGCTCGAGCAGGCAGCCCTGCGAGGACCCTATTGAAACTGAAGGAATTGTTATTACTTGTTTGAATCTTTTTATTTCTTAAACCCTAAACTGCAGGAAGCAAACGGTAAGGAAAATTATTTGGACATGAAATGCCAACGTGTTGCATCAATACGTTTTAAATTTAGCAAAAGTAAAGATGTATAGTTCATGATTGCCTTTATGTATTCTGTGTCAATCCTCTTCAATATATTCTTTTCACTAAATGCAGAATAATGCAATAGTGAAAATACCAATATGTTATTGTAGCATGTTACCATAACTTTGCATCACATTGAGTGTGTGCATTGAATTTAAAAGGCAGCATTTCTACAGATATGTAGTTATTCTTCTAATCCCAAAGAAATGACCTGTCTTTAAATCTGATCCTTTCTATGTTACATTAACATTTAATAATGAGCAGATTTGCTCCTGTATGGTTCATGGTTTTACTCAAAATCAACCACCTCACAAATGCAAATCAAAATAATTTGCTACATGTTATATGCACTGACTATATGAAAGAGAACAAAATCATAAAAGTAAAATGCACAGAGGCCCTCCAACCCCGTCATCTCTTGTTTTCCAT
>JAVQJV010098106.1:0-10215 GCA_036024995.1 Gadopsis bispinosus
CCCAACTCACCAGCAGGCTGCTAATTGGATGTGGCAGGAATTGCTGCGCACTTGCCTCGCAGCGACTTGTACCCTATAACCATACACAAATCGCTCTGACATGTGGTATTAGATTAAATTACCAAGCAGCGCAGTGACAGGGAAAAGGATTTGCTCATCCCCCACCTCTCCATCTCACACGCATCCTCCCACAGCTGCTGGAGAGCAGAGGGATGTTCAGCCAAGCAGCAGGAGATGCTGCTCCATCCGAACTATCTGTCAAGCCGAGGTTTCAGACCAGCCTGCAGCTAGCCACCTCTCCCTGTAGCCTGCTTTCAGTATACACATGAACCCCTCATGTATCCCATGGAGTCCAGTATAACCCACTCTACTCAAATATATGTGCACATGAGCCAAGTTGTTTAATATTACATTTACAACTAACTTTGTCTTAGTGTGTGTGTGTGTGTGTCTGCAGTAGACAATCACACAGGTCCACATACATTGGATTTCACTCAGAATAAAATGAACATGGATAGACTAACTGTAGCTTACTAAATTTAGACACAGTGCAGGGTAAATCACAGATGGTGGAAAAATGACGCCCTTCGAGCTTTTTTTCTATTCACCAGTCATTTAGAATTTGTGTCAGGTGGTCAGATAAGTGTTTGACCAGGACGTGCAGAAGACAAGCTGACATCACTCTGTAAATGTGCTGAGAATTTCACACATGTGTAATATTACAGTCCATATCTGAAAGTGTTTTAAAGGTTTTTCTAGAGCACTGAAACCAACTGTAGCTGTAAAAATATGCATTTGCCAGGTCGAGCCACAACACCGACAGGTTGCCCTCGTTCTCTCTGGCCTCCCTGATGAGCTGTGTCACCACACCGGTGTGCTCCAGACAGCCTGGCATCCCTGAAATGCCACCCTTTTGGACTGATGTGTGAATATAGGTGTTCTTTGCCAGGTGACGCACAGCCAAGTGGTAGCGGTTCTGAAGAAAACCTTCGCCTCAACACACAACCCGGGAGATGGTCTATCTGGGTGGAGTTGTCGGGATCCACACCCTTTCAGCCACTTTCCACTGTTCTGGGATCGTCCCTCTTCTCCAGAAGCCTCACAGGAGTTTGGCCCTGTTTTTGTACACCTTGTACGAGGTGCTGCTCGGTCCTGGAGCAGAGCTTGCCCTTCGACCTCCCTGACTTCCTTTAGCTGCAGCTCTGACATGTTGAACTGCACATCTGGTTCATGGAGAGAGAATCTTCTCATGAAGACCAAATGCTCACAGTTTTCCACTGAGGCCAAATAAACTACAGTGTGTGTTCATGGTAATGTTTAATAGTTTAATAGACATACAGAGATATAAGATTTACCCGGCTTTGGATTCACACATAATACTTGTTAGGAGGATCATTCATGGTCGGTTTGGGTCTGCACATGACACTTGTTGACGATAAGAAAAATATACAATATCACCAGACTTATCCTTTAAAACTGTGTATTTCCTTTTTCTTACATATTATTCAAACTCACCAGCTTTCATGTCTGTAATTTGGATCAATCCACATTCACAAGGATAAAGTTAGAATACATGTACAGCAGGGGAAAATTACAGAATGTTGCATTATGTGTGAAAAAACAACCGAGCAGAGCGTCGGTTTGTTTGTGCGTGATCTGTCCAGGTATAACAGAAGTCTAATGGATGTCTTTTATCACAATGAGAGTTGTGTTCAGGGGATCAAAGGGAGACTTGTCTGGCTTTCAGTCCTGGGGGTAAAGGAGAGAACTTTAAAGCAGTGATGGCTGCCATTTGAACATATTAACCTTTCATTTGTTCTCCCTGGCAGTGCAGATAAAGCAGAGGCTGGATTTGCTGAAATAGATGGTGAATTGCTCCATTTCCATCTGGCCAGTTCAAGGGTTGCTATGTTTTTGTTTGTCTTTTCTGCCGAGAGACGAGGAACCAAGAGCTGCTCGTTGTGTTAGTCGATGTTAACAAGGTTAGTCCAGTCGCTGCTTCTCAGCCCCGAGAGGAAGCTTCACTACACAACAATTCAACGCTACTTTCTCTCAGGAAAGGATTCATGGTGTGTTTGGATTTTTTATATAGAATATAGAAGATTCAAGATATGATATATATGATTCCAGAGGGATTATGTTCTCTTTTTCTCGGTAAGAATCTAGATTTAACAGAAGCGTATGTGTGTAAAACCTATTTAAGATTGAACACCATGATTATACGGTATGGTGCACAAACACATATATTCTGCATGAAGTCACAAACCTAATATCACAGAAGCAGCGTTATGTTTGTCGGATCTCTGCTCACATTAGCGAAGTTACTAATGGGTATTTCTTAGCCCTGCTGCTGGTGGCGCTGCTCTAGGATGCAAAGATGCATCTTTTTGGCTTTTCCAGCTGTAAAAACAAAATGAGCTTAAGCACATTGGCAGGTACTTTTTCCTGCACTGGTATTTTCTGTTTTCAGGTTTCCTAATAGCTGCTGGTGCTGCTGAACCCGACGTTCTGTTTTCATGCGATTGGAATTTTTCCACTTTAGACTCCTGTAGATATAGAACATAAAAATAAGACACGGACTGTGACTGACACTTTTGCTCGACAGTTGGTTTCAGCTTGCTGATGTTGAATGATGAGAAATTCGGCTGCAAAACCCACGGTGGCACATCATTATCCAACTGAGCTTTGTTTCTTCAGAGTAATGTATTGAATATAACGAAAAATTACTGCTTGTATCTTTTTTTAAATATTATAAGACACTAAACATTTAAGTGTGTTAAGACCCATCAATTTTATTGGTTATAGCCTCAAATCACAGATTTGCCTCTCAGGCCTTAAAGATCAGTCCTCAGGCCTTCAATGGTGACGGGTACCAAACACCGTTAAGACATTTGTCATGCTTTCTCATTTTTCTGATTTGCTTAAATCTGATATCAATAACCCTGCAGCGTTGTGTGGTCTCTCTCTCACACATACTCTCTTAAACTATACTTTATACTTTTTAAAGAGTTATCTGTACATCATTAATTTCCAGTTTATAGGTGTAGAGGAAGCAAAGTTTTAGCCAAGTGTCTGGGTTTTCTACTGGATCAGGACCATCTCTTAGCCTTCAGTGAACCTGCCAGCTTGTATAGATCACCTGCTTATTTGTGGCCAGCCCTAACTCAATCACTGCCTTGCACCAGAACCGTAACAAATGATGGCAGGGTAAATTACAGTCATTCATCTCCGTCTACCCACATCATGTCGGCCCTCCTTCTCTGTTTTTTAAACCAGGACAGTACCGTCTTCATCCTCTCTCCTCCTCCTCCTCATTTAGCTCTTTCTCTGTATCCACAAAGATTCCACCATATATGCCGCCAGTACGCTGTCAGTCTCCACCAGTAACAGTTCAAACTGCATGAGTTTATGTACTCTGTAGATCATCAGCACAGGAGGCGTGGACGTCTTGCTGCTTTACATGCGCTGTCATTTGATAGGCGGCCTGTCGGGCGTAAAGCAGGTCACCTCCACATCACAACAGGTGTGTTGTGGGACTGTGTGCCGTGTTATTCAGGTGGTTGGGGGTTTAATTGCAGCTCTCTCTTCTGCCATTTTCAGTTTGAGCGTCTCATCAAAGTGCAGCGTTGCACTTGAAGCATTTCAGTTCACAGTTTATTCTCATTGTGATTGTTTTGCCTCTGGACTGAACAGATTCGCTGTAGGCTGCCGGTTGCTGGATGCAGACCTTTTTAACATGAAGATATATACACAGCAGTGGAAAAATGGTCATTTATTTTTTATTTATTTATTTTCAATTGTGTCCATTAAATATCATTCTTATGTTTATTATTATTACATTTAATACTGTATGTCCATAAAGTTAAGCAGATTAAAGCAAATCTGTTCTGTATCAAACATGTACATTATATAAAGTTAATAATAATTTGTCCATGTGCAGTACACCATGCTTTATTCACCAAACATTTATGACAATCTTATAGATCACCATAGAGAGCAAGTGTACAAAAAATTACCAGATTCTTTTTAGAACACTTTTTGCTGAATACAATATTTACTTCTACTGAATACAGAAATGAAGGACTCAAATCTCTATCTTTTAACATGTATAACCATATGGTTATCCATAAATATTAAGGCGAATAATCCTTTTTCATGAATAAATCACGTTCCTCCAATCCTATCCTACCACTACATTACAAACCTCTGAATCAATGGTTGTCTTCATTGTTCCGTTTCTCTCTTGTTACATGTATGCATCAGACGGAGGTTGTGAAGGGGCCATGTGGCAGTGTGGGGATGACGTTCAGGCACATCCCTGCAATCGACGGGGATGCAGTGCACGTCAGCATCGAGACGGTCACACCCAACTCCCCTGCAGCCTTGGCAGACCTGCAGAAGGGCGATCGCCTCATCGCCATCGGAGGTCTGACATGCGTCACTTCACCCATTGTTAATGAGCAGAAAATGTTTTTGAACAGTTTGCAGTAATGACGAAAAAACTATTTCCTGTTCTTCTTTCTGTTGATAGGTATCAAAGTGACATCCTCGGTTCAAGTGCCCAAACTGCTGAAGCAGGCTGGAGACAGGGTGGTGGTACTTTATGAGAGACCGGTTCGTCACCAGACTCCCTCTTTTGGAAGCCTGGGAACTCTTCAGGAAGGGTTTGGGCAGCTAGAGGAAACTAGTTTTTTCCCCCAGCCAGGGGGTTATGAGGAAGACCCAGCCCCCATCACTACCCTTTCTGACATATCCGACAGCAAAGACATGGACTCTGAGTTTGAAGAGTTGATTGTAGACTCCAAATGTAGCCAGATTGGTGGCTCTAATAGCAGTACTACAAATACCAGTGACACTAAGGAAGATTCCTTTCTTACAGTAAACCAAAGCCCCAGAAGGACTATGGCCAACTTGGCCTCTAAGCCTCTTGGTACAATATCACCCATCCTAAACCGCAAGTTAAATCTGGTGGGTCTCCAGTCACCACTAAAGCCCCAGCCCAAAGAATCACCAAAGCCCTCACCACATAAGACCAGTAGTGATCCAGGGGAGGGTCTGCAACGCCCCACTGCACCCCCACCACCTCCTCCTTCTCGCCCCCCAGTGCCACCAAGACCTCAGATAAGGTTGACATCAGCCTCCTCAGAAACCAGTCTTTTGGAAGGCATTGATTCTGTTACAACTACTAATACTACTGTTGCTCCTACCATGACTACCACCATCAGTGCTTCTGAAAAAGCTCCAGAAAAAGCTCCTCTTACAGGAGTCAATGAAGACAAGACTAGCACTGAGAAGATATGTGTCAAACAGGTTGAGACGAAGCAGTCTGCTAAGCCAGCAGAGTCCAGTGAAGAGCTGCCAGTCCCTACCACTGTGCCCGGCAGCAGCAAGGCTGATCAAGCAAAGGACAAAGCTTCAGAGAGCTCCTGCAGCACACGGGACAGTCTAGAGGACCACTCTGTCTGGGAATCTCCAGAAACCATGTTTCGTAACCAGACAGCACGCTGGCCCAAGGCCTCTGTGGTGTTTGAGGTGGAGAGCAACCAGAAGTACCTTAATGTGGCCCTGTGGTGCAAAGATCCCTTTAAGCTGGGCAGTTTGTTGTGCCTGGGTCATGTCAGCCTTCAGCTGGAGCATGTAGCCCTGGAATGTATGGCCACATCTTCAGCAGAGTACCAGAGCACCTTTAGGTTGGGGCCTCCAGAGCCCAGGGCTAATGTTAGCCGCACTGCGCTACGCAGCCTCAGCACCCACAAGGGCTTCAATGAAAAGCTATGTTATGGAGATGTCACTCTGAACTTTTGTTATTTAGCTGAGGGTGAGTTAGAGTATCAAGGGGGGCTGGCAGAAAGGGAGCGAGAGGGGAGTCTCCATGATGAGGATCTAAGGGAGAGAGAGCATATCCCCTCAGCACCCCGTGATGACTTGGCCTATGGTGCCATGCAGTTGGTGGAGGTTCGTCATAACTTCCAGGACACCCAGTTTCAGAACCCCACCTGGTGTGAATACTGCAAGAAGAAGGTTTGGACCAAGGCAGCCTCTCAGTGTATGATCTGCGCCTACGTTTGCCACAAGAAGTGCCAGGACAAGTGCCTTGCTGAGAATCCCTTCTGTGTGGCAGCGACCGAACGTCGCGGAGCTGACCCTGAAGCCAAATCCACCATAAACCGGGCCACTACTGGCCTAACGCGCCATATCATCAACACCAGTTCCCGTCTGCTTAACCTCCGTCAGGTGCCCAAGACTCGAGTAGAGCAGGTGGCAGATGTGGTGCCTGGAGTGGTGGAACCCTCACCCAAGCATACCCCCAACACTTCAGACAATGAGAGCAGTGATACTGAGACCTATACCAGTGGCGCTAGCCCCTCAAAGCAGCCTGCTGGCGGTTGTGGCAGCAGTAAACTTGTGCGCAAGGAAGGAGGGTTGGATGACAGTGTGTTCATTGCTGTGAAGGAGATAGGCCGCGACCTGTACAGGGGGCTACCCACAGATGAGCGCTCCCAGAAGTTGGAGTTGATGCTGGACAAGTTGCAACAGGAAATTGATCAGGAACTGGAGCACAATAATGCTCTTCTGCTGGAGGAGAGGGAGGCCGCAGATACCCGGCGCAAGGCCCTAATTGGTACTGCCCTGGCCAAGTCTGGGGAGAGACTCCAGGCTCTCACCCTGCTAATGATTCACTACCGGGCAGGAATTGAGGACCTGGAGTCAGTGGAGAGTACCTCTCCTTCAGAGCAGCAAGGCTTTAAAGGCAAAGGAGAAGGCCTGGAGGAAGAAGCCCTGATGGGGACAGAGGTCTATGACAGTGACATATGCAGCCCAGTGGAGGCGCAGCTACTGGATGACATTACTGAGGAGCAGATCTGTGTGGAGGCACTCCACTGAATAAGACTAGGAAAGAGGGCTTGGGCCTCCCCAGCAAAATGATGTCCAGTTTGTTCTTTGAGATTGGGGAATTTCAGAAGTCCGTTTTAAATATCGGGGATGTTGATTCACATATTTTTTATTTTAAAAGTTTATGAAAACTGGATCATGGTTAAAGGAATTTCTTCCCTTAGGATTCATGTGAAGCCTGTTATTGATGTTTTGATTTGTACACTGCGATGCCGTTTCCATGCTGTTGATTTAAAGGGAAGCTTGAGAACTACACTAATGCCTGCCCTCAGTGGAGCTGCATGTGTATCTTGCAGTTTTGTTTTTCTGTGGCTTCTAAATGTCACTGTAAGCATTTAATTCGGTTTGCTTTCTTGTCTCTAACTGCTTTGACATAAGGACTTGCGCACATGTCTGTGGTCTACCAGTCTGAATCATCTTAACATCAGAGAAGGAAAATAATTGTTCAGTATTGGTTTACTGTGAGTGACCCCCATGAAGGTGAAATATTTGAGTCTACAACAGTGTGAATACTATGGAAAAGCAGGTTTAGACATCCCGCAAGGACCCTGCATATATATTTAGTTTGAGCACTTTTTTACTGTAACATATTTGGATTTTAGAAATGATTCTTCACACTCACAGAGCTCTCTGGGATTTCAGCAGCTGTATTATCATTAGTGGACTCATATCATCTCCCTCTTTCTTTTGGTTGAATTGATGAGGCCAAACATGTTTGTTTTCCTTGGGAGGGTGTAAGGAGGTTATTGTCCTGGGGTTTTTTTGTCTTTCCCAGTCATGTTTTGTTGGAACGCCCCACCAACTTCTGAAACTCACACTGCTAACTGATGAAACTATGGGTGCAATATGAGAAAGGCACATGATTCACTTTGTTGATCTCTGAATGTTACCCAGGAGCTCTCATGATGTTAAAACATTTATTTAACTGGTTCAATGTGTGTGCATTAGTGTATGAAGATGATTTCCATGCTTTCAAGATGTTATGATGTGATTTAGTGTAGATAATTTGCCTTCATGAGTTGTTTTCATGCCCAAATGTGTGTATGTTCAGCCCTTTCTGTGTTTTCTGCATATACAGCTGTTTGGCACTGCCTCCCCCTATTTCCTTGCAAACCTTAATGTAGTCTGTTACAGTGACTCTATCCTAACCAGCTTCAGAACGCTATGCGGTTCATCGTTTACATCCTCAGAGAGCCACTGAAAAAGAATTGTCTGGAAAGGAAAACTCTACCCTAAAATGCTGAAAATGTTCACAACCTATTTTGGTGACGATGTCCTCTTTCTTTTATTCTGATGGATATTTTGCCAAACGGATCCACATCACACATTTCCAGCACAAATACAGTTTTTTAGTGGATAGTCTGATAGCTTTTTAAAAATATCAGCAGCAGTCAGCAGGTTTTGGTACCAGTCCATCAGAATTGTGACGTTCGACATGCATAGGGAGAACTCAATGTCCAAGTTCAGAGCCAACGTTCGATAGAAAGTTACTGGCCATTAATTCCAAAGACAGCCCTGCATTTACAAGAAAACTGAGATGACGAAACACGATCCAGGAAGTCCAGTTGCAGTAGTGGATCGATGGGTTTAAATGGTCATCAGACACTAAAACGGAAGCAGACTGTGGTAAATGTTACAAGGAAGGACAATCACACCAGCATCTTAGCATTTTATCTTTTGTCCTGGTGATCGCACGGGTAACAGTAGGAATATACGGTTCATGGCAGTGAGACACAAAGGATCAAAGTGGGATCAGGCTTCTCTGCGCCACCTCTGAGTTTAGCCATTTGGAACAGCTATAAACACTTGTCTTTTGACCTGTTGGATGATCATTCAAACATACCGAGGGCTGTAGGGCAGGTGTTCTTAGCACCGGCTGCCATTGTTGCAGTCCAGCCGACCCTAACCCTTCACGACTGAAATAAAGACTAGGTTCTGGCCTTTTATCTCTCCCACCTCACCTAAAGAAACATTGAAACTCAGCAGCATTGATTTCTCACGGCCCAATAAGACTTCTGTGTCCTGATACAGTACCTGGGTCAGGAGCCACTGCTTTATGGCTAGGAATGTGATTGTCTTGAGACATTTTTAGATTTTCTTGCATAAAGTACAAAAGTCTAGCTGATATTAGATTCAGTATGAAAATAAGACATCACCCTAAATGCACTGAGGGTAGATTATTATTTTAATATAGTGCAACTCCAAAAGGACTCGTCCAAACTAATGGGACAATGGAAGTGATCCTCCAGACTCAGACCTCTTCTTTTCTGTGTAATGGATATGTTGGCTTACTGGCTGCTTGTCAATCTCTGTATATCCAGTTTTTGTTGTCCAGTATTTTCTAGGAAAATTGATAATAAGGAGTGAATCCCCATGTCTGTAATTTCTCTTTTTAAAAACGTGTAGTCTGTGTGTCCATCTGTCCGATTCTGTAAGCTGAGGGTTTTTGGGGACCAATGAGAACCTCAAAGGAGTTCGCTCTGGAAACCGCCGCCGCCGCTGCTGCTGCTGCTGCTGTCACAATGTGCTCTTCCACAAGACTCACCCCCCGTTTGAAACTGCACTTACACTTTGACGGCTTTCAGCAGGTCAAGATGTTTTTCTTTTCGTCTATGTGAGGGATGTTGTACACATGTTTTTGAGAAGGCTCATCTGATGAAGCTTTATTGTACATAACCTAAATAAACAAGCTCAAATGAATTCCCGTCGCTCTGTTCTGTCGTTTAATCAGCTCTCACAACCTGGGATCCGAATGTAAAGACTCGCCCACCAATAACCTTCAGTTACATCCAAACTGAATGACAGAATTACTGAATCCACGTTAAAGGTTTACATCACAAATGCATCAAGTCTATATTTTAAGTTAAAATCAGCTCTTAGCTCAATAATTAGTATCAATATTAAATGTATGTATTTAATGAAAAAAGCTAATTTCTTCTTAATGTCAGCAAACCCCATGAAAAGCCCAAAACCAACGATGCGTTAGAGAAGGTGGTGTTTGATGCTTCAATAGACGTGTTTCAGTGTTACAGCAACAATTTATATCTTGTTATAAGTCCTCTAGAATAACACTATAGAAGGACTCACAAGAAAGGCCTTCTGCCAAAAAACTCTGTATCTCTCATGACTATTTTTCTCTGTCCACATTAGCAACATGCCATTTTTAACAAAAAATGTATTTGCAAGAATGATGTTAGACTCCATAATAATCAGAATGCTCCATTGTGCAGCCGACAATGTCAGAAAGGGTCCAGCTAGAGATGCACTACAACACATGTTCCAGCTGTAACGACTGTCCAGAGACACTGCAGCTGTTTTTAG
>JAVQJV010098125.1:0-12347 GCA_036024995.1 Gadopsis bispinosus
AGTTTCTCCCTAGCCTGTTTTTTTTTTTTTTTTTTTTTTTTTTTTTTATTCAGGACAATCCAGGGGTTGTGACATGTCTGGATGAGGCTCGTCATGGCTTTGAGAGTGGAGACTATGTCACCTTCACAGAGATTCAGGGTATGACGGAGCTCAATGGCTGTCAACCAGTGGAAATTAAAGTTCTGGGTAAGACCTGTTTCTATTTAAGAAAACACATTTTGGTTAGTCTGGTTGTGACTTACAAATATACATTTCTTTTCTGTCCAGGTCCATACACCTTCAGCATCTGTGACACAGCTGGCTTTACAGATTACGTAAGAGGTGGAATTGTCTCCCAGGTCAAGATGCCCAAGAAGATCGCTTTTGTAAGTGTCTACCATTTTCCACACAAAGTTTGTCAGCGTGACAAAGCAGTGAATTCGTAAAAAATATACCAGTTTTTTGTATGTATAAACATTTGGAGGAACCATTTATATTTATTTTTTCTCTTCTCATTGCCACTGATCAGTAAAACGTCTAATCTCCTTACAATACTGGTGCCACCACATGATCTGCTGTTGGTCTCACCAATGGAGACATGTTAACGTGAAGCCCAGCCTCACTATCTCATATCATTTTTGTGCAGAAATCCATCTCTTCCTCTATGGCCGAGCCAGAGTTTGTGATGACAGACTTTGCCAAGTTTGAGCGTCCAGGACAGCTACATGTGGGCTTCCAAGCTATCCACGCCTTCCAGAAGAAACACAACCACCTTCCCCTACCTTGGAACCAGGTAAATCTTAAATCTCACTTTTACTGGTGTAAATACCACGTTGGCTTGGAGTTACTGGGATTTGATTTAATTATGGATAAAACTCAACAATGTGCTCCCATGTTTTGAATAAAGCAATTACTCTCATTGGGAAAACATTTTAAGTAATAGCTCGGTTACTAGATTGGGTCTAAATTAAATACATGGTTTATGCTGAAAGTTAGGAAAATGTTTAACATTTATTTTTTCAAGTTTGGGAATATGCTTGTATTTGAATATAAAATCAAATGCTTGATTTTCAACAATCTAGTCTTTCATCTACACAATCACTCATGTAAACCAAAGATCTATTTATTTTGAAATTAAATGATCTTTGTTTTGCGATTCCATATTTGTTTGCGGTCTCCTGGCATTCATAGTAACACTTTAAATTTGAATTAAAAGGCTTTGATAGTGTGGAGATCTTTGTTTTAGGTACCTTGAAAGTGCTTGAATTTGAAATATTGTACAATCCTGGAAATAACAATGTCGTCTCTGTCATTACCTGCAAAATCTAAAATCACTGTAGAATTGCATATGAATAATTGTGCAGCACTTGATGGTGAAAATGTACACTCAGTACTAGTCAGTGAGTTTGAATATTTAGCATTTTGTAACACATTGTAACATGCTGAGCTCTGTGTGTGTTCCAGGCAGATGGCGATGAGTTGTTGACGCTGGCCAAAGAGGTGAACTCTGCCCAGACAGGGTCAGCCAAGGTAGAGCAGTTGGATGAAGGCCTTCTCAAAAAGTTGTCATTTGTTGCTGCTGGTGACCTCGCCCCTGTCGATGCCTTCATTGGGGGTCTGGCTGCACAGGAAGTGATGAAGGTCAGTGGAACATTGTGTCTAAATTGAAGTGAATTCAGTCCCTACAGTATCTGCTGTAGTGGGGTGTCTTTGTTTTTTAAGTTATGTTTTGTCATCTTTTGGCATGTTGCTGTCTTAAGTCAAGGAAATTGATTAATCACAGATAAAAGAAAGACCACTCACTCATAACAAACTGATAGTGGAGCACATGTCTAATTTGTTCAAACCTAATACATCTTCGTTAGTCATAAATTCTCCATGACATTTTTTTTGTTCTTTTTAGGCATGCACGGGAAAATTTATGCCCATCATGCAGTGGCTATACTTTGATGCCCTGGAGTGCCTGGCTGAAGAGGGAGTGGAGCTCACAGAGGAAGAGTGCGCCCCTGTATGTGTTCAGAGCAAATCACATGCACTAATACTGAAGACGGATGCACTTGATGGTGTTGAACCGGGTTTTGTTTTTCTTTCTCGCTTACTTGTTTTTTCTCCCAGAGGAACTGTCGATACGATGGGCAGATTGCAGTGTTTGGCACCAAGCTGCAGGATTTGCTTGCCAAACAGCGCTACTTCTTGGTGAGACGTCCAATGTATAATGCTCTATCACCTCCTCTGGCACCCTGTTGCTAAGGGAGATTTAAAGGATAAGTCTGGTGATATTATGTATTTTTCTTATTGTCAACAAATCCCACGAAAAGACCAAAACCAGCAATGAATTGATTGTCTATGTTGCTGAACCCAAAAACTACATTGGCGGTTAGGAAAATATTAAAGCTTTAAAAAATATAAACTGACCTGTTTTTAGTAGGAAACATACATTTTTGGCTGAGAAGTCATGAAGTATAGAATAGTACAGAAATGAGTCCTAAAATCCAGAAATGAGTTAGCATTGTTACACATCCGTGTCTCTCTTCTCGAAGTCAACAGCGTTTCGGAGGGGGGTTCTGGGTAGATGCCTGAAATATAGTCTGGTTAACAGAAGCTTAAAAGATGTTCAGTTAGCTCTACGATAAGCGTTCAAAAATGCCCCACTTGTGAATTTTGGAGCTTTTACGTGTCAGTGTTAATTTGTCGAGGCATAATATAGCCAGCCTTATCCTTAAACACATTTCTCTGACATGGACATATTTTTGACCTAGTTTACCGCATGCATGCTCTTGTCAGTATAGTATAATATGAAACATACAGTACAACTTGAAAAACTTTACTCTGAGCTTTTTTTTTATCTTTACAGGTCGGAGCAGGTGCCATTGGCTGTGAGCTGTTGAAAAACTTTGCAATGATTGGACTGGCAGGCGGGGAGGGTGAGGTCATTGTGACAGACATGGACACCATAGAGAAGTCCAACCTGAACAGACAGTTCCTCTTCAGACCCTCTGATGTCACGGTGAGCGTCATCTTTGCTGCCTGTTGATAGATATGAAGTAGATAGTGCACAGAACTTCGCCTTTTTATCGATTTTAATTTGATATTTCCGAGCAGTGCTGCATATAGATTTCCTGTGAGTGCATAATAATCTACTGCTGCTACTGGATGATGTCATGGTACAACATTAGGTGCAGGAAATAGAATGCCTGGGGTCAAAATGGCTCACTGTTGATATATTGGTTAATTCTAGTGATCTTTCAAAGTATGCAGTGGTATTTGATGATTATTATTATTATTATTATTATTATTACTACTACTACACATTGTTTGCCTCAGTTTAGTCAAGGGTGCTATTGTTACAAAATAAATTGTGCTTGGAGGAACCCACAACTGACAGGCTTGTGCCGTAGGCTGTAATTATTGTTGGAATGTCCTTAATGATAGTACCTTCAATATAAAGGACCACACATCATGCACAGAAATTGGTCATGTTATCAACAAGTATGACCTCTACACCAGTTTTCTGCTTTGTGTTCTTTTGATCACTAGCAGTACTGATGTTAGTATTTTGATCAGAAAGTAAAAAGGTCTGATAAATTCTTTTGTATGTATGTGGTAACAGAAAATGAAGAGCGACACAGCTGCTGCTGCAGTGAAGCAGATGAACCCCTCCATCAGGATCACAGGTCACCAAAACAGGGTGGGCCCCGACACAGAGAGGGTCTACGACGACGACTTCTTTGAAAGCCTTGATGGCGTGGCCAATGCACTGGACAACGTTGACGCACGTAAGAGACACGAAAATTTCCACTATTTCAAATGTATTTAACGGAGTGTTTACTTGCTACAAAATCAAATTTAGGACGTTGAAACTATATATTTCCCTCTTTATTTAAACTCTGCCGTGTGCGTGCAGGTATGTACATGGATCGGAGGTGTGTGTACTACCGTAAACCCTTACTGGAGTCTGGTACTCTGGGTACCAAAGGCAACGTCCAGGTTGTGATCCCCTTCGTCACAGAGTCCTACAGCTCCAGCCAAGACCCACCTGAGAAGTCCATCCCCATCTGTACCCTCAAGAATTTCCCAAATGCCATTGAACACACTCTGCAGGTTAGTAGGTGCGCGCATAGCTGCTTTTAAGGTAACTAATAATATTATGCTATTCTCCATTGATTTATGATATTTACAATGTCCGCATCACATGTTAAACTCACAGTCCTACCGTTGAATGGATGAATACAAATATTGTTTAACCATTGTATAACACATTTGTATTGCGTACGTAATTATTGAAGATGACAGGCCGTAACCGCTTTTGGTTAAAATGTATTTAATCTTTCATTCAAACATAAGAAATTGATGCCGCAATATCTGAGAATGTTGAACTATGTTTAAATGGAGCGGTTCATTTTATTGTATAATTCCCACATGCATCACTCTACAGTTTCAAGCTGTACATACATACTATATTTGTGTATAACTGATCTGTGCTCAATGATGTCCTCTGTTCAGTGGGCCCGGGATGAGTTTGAGGGACTCTTCAAACAGCCACCAGAGAATGCCATGCAGTACCTGACGTGAGTTGCCTTGCCCGTCATTCCTGTACTTGCCTATACATGTGATGTATCTTCATCATGAAAGTTGTTCATATTTTGCAAACAGACTGACATCTTTCTACATTAATAGCTGGAGCTGGTAATACGTCTTAATGTTTTGGTGGAATGTTTCAGTGATTTCTTCAGTACTTGCACAAGCTTGCTGAATGACTCAATCTGTAAAAGGGTTCAGCATGGTCCCCCAAATTTTTGGGCTTTGACATTAAGAAGCTGTTACTTTTGTGGTACTATACACTATATTTCAACCTTGGCGAAACAAAATATCACGCTTACAAAAAGCTCTTATACTGACCCTGCTGTTGTAAACAACAGAAAGTGACCGTTCTTCACATGTTTGTAACTAGCTTCATGGGCTTCATGATCATTGTCCTTGCAGAGATCCAAAGTTCATGGAGCGTACTCTGAAACTTCCCGGCGCGCAGCCTGTGGAGGTGCTTGAGGCTGTTTTCAAGAGTCTTGTCACAGACTGCCCTCGCAGCTTGGCTGACTGTGTAGCCTGGGCACGCAACCACTGGCAGTGCCAGTACAGCAACAACATCCGCCAGCTACTGCACAACTTCCCCCCAGATCAGGTACATATTGAGCTTAATCTATATTGGTTGTTTTCAAATGCTTGCAGTCAAAACTATTTTCATATGGACCGTGTTTTTTTTTTTGTTTTTTTATATATATATAAATTTTAATCGCACAGTGTTTTGCTAGAAATTTAACCCAGCGGTTTGAGTTACTGAGGTTTAGTCGCATGGTTAAGGTATGTTCAGTTCTAAGCAATGCTTTGCTCTTGCAATTGAAGTATATAACAATGATACTGGCTATTAGAGGAGATTGAATGCATGACACTGCTACAGTTTTATTTTAGCTGCAGTAACATTATTGCCGTTCCTCAATGAACTTATGTAACATCGCAACTTTCTCTATTCATCACGTCATATTATACTGCACACATTATACAGCCACACCTTTGGAAATAACAGTGTTGTAAAATGGTACAACATTATCGTATGAATGGAGCTTTAGACCTGCTGTCTGTCATGGATGTTCACTTGCCTTTTACTTGTATTTTTCATATTAGATGATTGACTCGTAGCTCAGTTTTGTCATTGAGATGCTGCAATGCATAAGTGGGTTAGGGGTTAGGACACTGACCGTAAACCACAATGCCCTGGTTTGTTGGGCTGTAGACCTTCTTTGTTGCACTTCATTCCCTTCTCTCTGTGGTCACTTCTATTCTCTGTCTAAAGACATACAATGCCCAAAGAAAAAAAATTATATATATATATTATGTGTTTTGGATTTTGGTGGTCCTATGGTATTAATTAAATATTTGTGGCTTTCAGCTCACCAGCTCTGGTGCCCCCTTCTGGTCTGGCCCAAAGAGGTGTCCTCACCCCCTAGAATTCAGCACTAGCAATGTAAGTATGGCTTTATATTTCTTATGTATACCTACTTCACCACAATCTTCTCTGAACCCATCTGTCCAATCTCAAGTTACTGTCGGAAGTGCTCTCTTTTGTAGGAACTGCACATGGACTATATAGTGGCTGCAGCCAACCTGTATGCCCAGACATACGGCATGCAATGCACCACTGATCGCGAAGCCGTGATCAAGATCTTGGAGGATGTCGAGGTACCACCCTTTACCCCTCGTTCAGGGGTTAAAATCCACGTCTCTGATCAGGACCTGCAAAATAGCAATTCCTCTGTTGGTAAGATGGGGGGGAAATCACTGCATTCAAAGTCGAATCAAGATTTTTTTGATGAAGTCTTAATGAATGTGGTTTATGTGAATGATTTGTTGGCGATAACTTGTAGATTGAAGGCAGGATGATGTGAGACACATGTACAACTGATCTCTTTTGTACATAGATGACTCCAGACTGGAGGAGCTGAAGGTCCAGCTGCCTTCCCCTGAGTCTTCCCAGTTCAACCTCTGCTCCATTGACTTTGAGAAGGTACACAATCCTTCCTCTTATAATTCAATTTCTCTAATATCTTCAACTTGTGCTGATTGTAGTCTTCTTTGTTTGACATGGTGGGCTCTGTTAACAGGATGATGACACCAACTTCCACATGGACTTCATTGTAGCGGCATCCAACCTGAGAGCAGAGAACTATGACATTCCCCCCACAGACAGACACAAGGTGTGGGCACATATTAGACCGAGCGTTGGCTTTGGGTGAAATAATAGCGTGCAGGCTCCTCCTTCTCCATGGCACATGCTCTAAATTTCTACCATGAATTCAGAAATGTTCCATCTGATGTAGATTATTTTTATCATTTAAGTGATAACTCCTTTTAATGCAGGTTTAACGCATTGAAAGAAATAAGTTCTGTTTTCTTTTTTCTTTCCGCTGGCATTCATCACCATCCAATCCAGAGCAAACTGATAGCTGGCAAGATCATTCCTGCCATCGCCACTACCACAGCCGCAGTGGTGGGCCTGGTGTGCTTGGAGCTCATCAAAATTGTCCAAGGACACAAGAAGCTGGAGACGTTCAAGAATGGCTTCATGAACTTGGCCCTGCCTTTCTTTGCCTTCTCGGAGCCCATCGCTGCTCCCAGACACAAGGTAGGCAGCTGCAGGTTGAAGCTGCTTCATCTAAATGGTGGTATAATGTGTCCCCACTGTGGGAGAAGATTTTGCCTTTTTTATACTAAATATATTGTGTACGCAGAGTAGTCATGAGATGTTTTAAGCTCCAATGATGATCCAGCCATGCTAATACTGATGCACCAGGCAGATGCTGTTTGTCTGCCTGGGTGCAAGTGAGTTCAACTCACCTTCTCATACTGATAGTATCAGTGTGTGCTGAGGAGAAAAATACGTCTTTTATTCAATGATTTCTACCTTGTTCCAGCAATAACTGTCTGCTCTTTTGTAATGTTTGTCAACTGACATCAGCGACATCACTCCGTACTCACTTTCTTTTGCAGTACTATGAAATTGATTGGTCGTTGTGGGATCGCTTCGAGGTCACTGGATTGCAGCCCAACGGGGAGGAGATGACACTCCGACAGTTCATGGACTACTTTAAAGTGCGTTCTCATCAACTCATCTCTTCACTTTTCCGCCATGTAGTTTTCTGATGTTAAATTAACCAACCCCATGTTTGTTCTTCTGTCAGAATGAGCATAAGTTGGATATCACCATGCTTTCTCAGGGAGTGTCCATGCTGTATTCCTTTTTCATACCTCCTGCCAAACTGAAAGAGAGACTGGACCTGCCGTGAGTATATTGTTTACATGTGTACTTCTTTAGAAACAAGTCATCTAAAATTTGATTTACTGTTTGTCATTGTCATAATTGTGTTTTTCTGTGCCCTGTAGGATGACAGAGATTGTGACTAAAGTGTCCAAAAAGAAGCTGGGCAAGCATGTGAAAGCCCTGGTGTTTGAGCTATGCTGTAACGACTTGTCTGGTGAGGACGTGGAAGTTCCCTATGTCAGATACACCATCCGCTGAGCTCCACACTGAACCCACCCACATGAGGGTGGGGATTGCAGGGGCAAGGGTTGGGGGGGGGGGGGTGTTATATGTGAGCAGTTGAGGTGTGGATCGGGGGGGGGGGTTGATCCAGGTCAGCTGTAATTGGATCAATCAAGGTTTTTTTCTTTTCTTTTTTTTTTTAAGGCCTGTGGTTTGTGTAAACCTGTGCCTGAGTGTACATAGCCCCAGTAATCTGATATAAGGATACCTGTATGTGTGTTAGGCATTCAGCTGTGGAAATGGGTATCATTTGGAGGAAGGGAGCATGTATACTGGACCTCCTGATGTTTCTCAGTAGCAGATCCATTCTGCTCAGTTCAGTTCTAAACCATAGTGTTCTGTTGGTACTCCATAGCCCAGCAAGTGTCCCTATGAAACATCCTCACACCCTTAGTAGCCTTCAGTGATAAAGGAGTGATCTTTTAATCCAGCCAACTGTCCCTCCTCCACTCTACCTGCTCTCTTCCTTCCCCCGTCTTGTAGACCTGGTCCCACATTAGTGGTTTTTGTTGTTTTTTTTTCTTCCCAAAGATCCACCTCCACTTCAGCCAAGAATCCCCAAACTAGTAACACATCTATTGAATCTTTTAAGCCCCAAGGTCATATCAGTTTTCTTTATTCTACTTGAGACCCCAAATTTGAAACTGTAGAAGCACCTGAAGGCACACCTAAACCAAGTCAACAGCCTCTCCTGACTGGAAAAGTATCAGTGTATCTCACGCCAGCAGAATAGGAACCCTTGCTGGTTTAAGGCGCCCCTACACCCACCTCATCCAGCACTCTGTCTTTGGAGGGGCTCTTGCACATGACATCAGTTTTCTGTTATATTTCATGTGTTATCAAACTTTCTTTTTTTTGTGGGGGGGGGGGGGCCCAGCAGATAAAGTTTTGGCGCGCACACCTTGTAGATCATAAACTGTCTTCTTTCTACTTTAACTCCAAATGACATTACAGTATAAGAATAAGGCAACGAGATGTATCTTGAAATGGGAGCACTTAGTGTGATAGTGAATAAACATGTAAAAACATACCTGAATTTGTGTGGTTATTTGGCTTGATTTTTCTTCTTTTATTTTTTTTGTATGTGGGTGACTTCTGGTGTCACTTCTGGTGTAACACTTTTAACAAGAATTTGCAAGTGTCAGATATTCATGTTTATCCTCTCTGCCCTGCTTCTTGCGCTTTCGTTAGAAGTTTCGTTATAGAGCATATCCGGGAAGCACAGCCTGAATCAGCTAAATGACTACTTCTGAACTTAAAATGAAAAACCTTAATCAGATTTATTTTTAATGCACAGTATGCTATGAAGTCTGCTGTACTTCACTTCCTTTTGGGTGTCACAGCATATTGGTTCTGTCATGTTGGTCTACGAGGTTAAGTGTTCAAGTTCTATCAGTTGGCCGTTTTTTAGTGATAAGTTGTAGCAAGTTATGAACCCTCCCTGCGAAGAGCGGATACGTGAATATGTGCAACGCTAAAAGGATGTGGTCGGGTGTGAGATGAGGAAGAAAGTGAGCAGGAAGGAGTGCACTGAACTCTTGACGAGCTCCTAGCAAACAACTCGCTGTATATTACTGAAACAAATACCGGCATAAATCTGGATTATTTCAGCGTTTCTCATTTTGAGAATATGTAATGTTTCCGTGAAGATGCACTGAAGAAAAAGAAAAGATGGAAGTGGAGGAGACTGGTGAAAGGACTTCCTGGTACGATACCTTTTACATTCGTCGTTACCTAAGTCTACCTTGAACTGAATGTTAATGCTGAGCTCACTGGGGCAAGCTAATATATATATGTTGGAGTTATGAATGGTACTAAATTTGTGCACATCTGGAGTCATGGTGACAATGTAACCATTTGATATTACTCTTCAGTACTCATTGAAAACTAAAACAATTACCCTTCTCTCAATGTACTTTTATGTAACTTGAAGCACGACTGTGCATACGGATGTTTGCTTTGTGCTCATTAACAGCTTTTGCCCTCTTCAGGTTTGTGGTGCCAGGAGAGACAAACTCCATCCTCTGTGACCATGCTGGTGTAAGTGATCTACCTTATATCTTTCACCTCCTTTCTCCGGTCTAAAGCCTACGTGGGCACTCTCTTCAAAGCCAAGAGACTTGCATTAAATGTAACATTTCTGCTTTTTTTTAGAAGAAAAGAAAACAAGACCCGGCCCCTGAACCTGTGATCAGAATCGTGGAGGTGAGTGATATCTGAGACGCACCATTAAACTCTGTGTTCCAGGTCGTCTTCTTCACGTCTCTCTCTAAGTAGCGGAAGTTAGTCATCCATACCTTTGTGACCACAATGCTGAGTGCAGAGCCGACGAGAGGTATGAACATTCTGTACGACTGTGCAGCCACAGAAGCGCTCTGAATGCACAAACCTTTAAATCCTGTTTATACGACTTCTTGTCACGTTCCAGCCACTGTAATTTTGCACTTCTCGAGTATACCTGTTTTGCTATCATCTTTATGCCCATTATCATGAACAAATACATTTCTGCAGCCAGTATTTTAATACATCTCACTCTGCTACTATGCTGAACATACAGCTGATGTGGTTAGTGTGGCAACAACAGGCAGACATCTTACTACAGAAACACAGCTTCAACCTTCTTCCTCTTTGAAAGTGTCACACAGGAAATCAGAGATCTGCACCATGCAGCATCTCACCCCTCACCACATCGCTCTCTTTCCACTCTCCTGAACCCTTTTGTGCCATCTCTCAGGTTCACTTTTGACTTATTCTGTCATGTCCTTTTTTTTTTTCTTTTTTCAGGACGAAGAGGATGGCGAGGAGGGTGAAATGATGTCCAACCACATGAAGGATTCAGAGGTGAGGTGTTCCTCTTTTTGCATAGGCCAGATGTGTGTTCGCTTGTTTTTGAAGTCTTCTAATGTAGAGCCAGTTATAGTCTGATGAATGGCCCACCTTGATGTGTTTGTGGACCATTTTGTTCACACGTATCAAAGCTGAGATCTTAATTTCTAATGTTGATTTCATTTTAGGAGCCCAGTAATAAAAGGGTCAAACCGGTGGCAAAGTCCAACAGCCTAACAGGTGTCCTAACCCCAGTGAAGACTCCTGCTCTGAAACGCATTGGACAGTCCATTTCGGTAACAAAGCGCAAACACACTCGTGCACCTGTCATTGCACAAAATGACTCTTGCACCCTGGTGTTCAGCGGCTCTGCTCTCTTCACAGCGGTCTATCAGTTTTCGGACAGAGGCTCGACCTTTGCCCCCGGCCCCTCTGCGCTGTCGCACGAAGGCCTCGTCGTTCCCACGCCGGCGCAACAGCCAGTGCTGGAGTGAAACTGTGGACAGCCATGACTTCACTGCAAAGGAGATCAAACGTCAAGAGGTGCAGTCTAGTTCAGTGGCAGAAATGAAAGCTTTCTGCAGGTGTATTTAATGTAATGGGTCAAGGGGGGGGTCAAGCTGTGGTTGCGGTGTTGGTGCCTATTCTGTATCTCTATGAAGCAGCTCTACACGCCGACTATGAAAGAGGATGTGAGCTGGCACTGAAGCCTCAACTTCCTTTATTGAACAATCAGCTGTGTAAACTCATGCTTGTCCGTCTGTTTATTTTAACATCGTATGCTAGTGTCTGTTTGCATGTGTGAACTGCCTGTGTATCCAGATGTTTGTGTCCAGCTGTTGAACAGTTTCTGACTCTTCTGCAGGTGATCTATGAGCTGACTCAGGGAGAGAAACAACTCATTGATGACCTCAGTCTGGTCAAGAAGGTACTTGTCCACGGAACAAAAGCATCTCTATCTCTATTACTTCATATCAGAACAAATTCTGCTCATGCGGGTTGATTATATCTAAGAGTTTCATTCCAGTTGTCCTGACACAGACTGCTCACACTTTGATGCACCTCTTTCTGTACTGCATTGATTCTATAGGTGTACTATGAGCCCATGCTGAAGTTGAACATCATGACAGAGAGTGAGCTTGGGCAGATCTTTGGCACACTGGACTCACTCATTCCTCTCCATCAAGGTAAACCATCTCTCTGCTTCCGTTATCTTAATCTTTACTCGTGCGTCAACGCAACCTCCATTTCCTAAATATGATCATTTGTTAACCTTCTTAAGTGGAATCGTGGTCCTATCGTTTCACTCAGTTCTGTCCAAATGAAGGATTCCAAGTACATTATAATTTTAAACAGTCAAACTTGAGTTATTGCAGGTTTTGTTTTACACATTTTCTACTGAATAGTAATAATAATACTTAACAGTGGACCACAGTTCACCACATTG